>JAGFNQ010000256.1:686691-726891 GCA_024364735.1 Boesenbergia rotunda | reverse complement strand
GAAATGAGAGGAATCTTGGCACGGGGTGGAGAGGGAAGAGGCGACGGTGGTTTTCGGCGAGGAGGGTCATCCGGTGAGGTATAGGAAAAGAAGGGAAATAAAAACAAAGGTTATATGTTATAACCCATTTTGTAAAAAATCCCTCCTTTTTTCCAGTATTTAACAACATCTACTTGCTACCTGAAACAAAAATAGGTGGTAGGGGTGGTGAGTCCGGGCGAACTCTGCTGGTATATGAGTAGACAAATGAATGACATCAAAAGATATATGAAATAACATATACAACGGTGTATAGTCACTAGGAAATAGAGGTCATTTAAGCATGTAAAAAACATGATAAAATACGAGATAACATAGTATCAAATATACATGCATGTTAACTAAATGCAATAATCATAGCTCATATAAATGCAACAAACAAAAGAAAGTCCATAATGCAATAAATGCATATGATGCAATAACATGTGCCACCCCTGACGTCAGTCAAGCCGCCAACACATAACATCTGTGTGGCCGAGTGGATAGGGTTGTGACAACTGTACGTACTCCAATGAATACCACTGATATATGTGGTTGAATGGACAGGATACTGGGGAGCCAATTACTCCAAAACCCCGAGATAAAGGGGGATCCACCAATAACTCTGATATCCCTTGGAAATAACGATGAATGTGTCATTGTTTGCCTAACTCCAACATCTACTATATATGAGTGGTCGAGTGTGGTGTGACAGGACAGTTGCTCGCACTCTAGCAACTACCACAACGAGTGGTTGAGTGGCGAAGCAACTAAATGACTGACGACGACTTAACCATATGGAAGCCCAACAGTCGTCAGTATGCAACGTTGTATATATGACGCATGATACCAATATGCGCAAACAATCGAATAATAACGATGCAATGACAAAAACAACAAATACCAAAAAACAATAAATATGTAACTAAACTATTAGTTAGGGAGATTATTTATAACTCTATATTTCTAACCGTTCATATTGGTAACATATATAGAGAAGTTATTAACAAAAGACATAATTTTTATAGCAATGAATTGAAGTACAATATGTTTTTTAAATGTTGATATAGTAGATATATATGAGTGCATATTAAGCATTGTATCAAAATCTATCGTGTAATTATATTAACAATAAAGTGTGTTAACAGATGGATGCATAAATAAATAGTCAAGAGAAACAAAATAGAGAGATTATTTTTAACTTGCACCATTTATTAATTATGGATGACTCACAATTAAGTGGCCATTGAAAAATAAAAACCAAGTAGAGAGATATTATTAACTTGCACCATTTGTAAAATAAAAATTCGTATGTTTATTTTATTCTTGATTATTCACGTCTTATTATTAACGAAAATTTTCAAATCTCAAACGATCGATTCGATCTCAAAAAAGTTTTTCATCAGCCGCCAAGATAAATCGAGAAGCGCTCACAGTGGACGGTCTAGAAGTCCAGCGTCCCAGGGTTCGTGCTCCATTTGGAAGAAAAATTCTTATAAATAAGTCATAATTAGGATCAAACCACGAATATCTGGGATAACAACTAATCATCCTACCGCTACACCATAGCCCAGAGGCTTAATTATTCACATCTTGTTTGAATAGTAAATGGTTGACAGTTATATAATGGGAGTAAATATAGATGTCCTTGTTTACTTATTGTTCTGGTTTTATAGAAATAATATACGTATATTCTATAAAGGACAATTTACCAAAGGGAGTACCTAAGAATTGGAAATTATCAATTCCGTATTATAGTTTCTATTTTATCAAAGGGCGCAAGCCTTTATGTGAGCTTCCTCTTATACCCCTCTTTTAACTACAGCCTTTCTCTTTCTCTCTCTCAGTAACAAATTTCGAGACGTCCGTGCACATGCTTGTTCAGACTTTTATTTTAAAATAATATATTATGGAATCGGCGATAAAAACGAAAGGTAAAAACTAAAAAAATATTTCAGTTTTCAAACTTAATTAATATATAAATATTTTTTAATATTTCAGTCGATTCGTTAAAATTTTGATTAATATATAAATATTTTTCAACTAAAAACGTAAGGTAAATGATTTTTTTTAATTTGATTAAAATTAACTAATAAATTTAATAATATTTAATCAATATATTAATATATAAATTTTTTTTAAAAAAACGTAACTGTGGGCCTGAAATGTTTTATTTCTGGCCCAGCGTGGGCCTGAAATGTTTTATTTCAGGCCCACGTTGGCCTGAAATGTTTTGTTTCAGGCCCACGTTAGGCCTGAAATCTTTTGATTTCAGGTCCGACGTGGACTCAAATTTTTTTTTCTATTTTAAAAATATATTAATATATAAAAAACGTATCAAAACACTTAATTTCAGATTCAAACGCAGGGCCTGAAGTCATCCCAGGAGGGTCTGAAGTCAAATAACTTCAGATCCTATAAATAATTAATTAATAAATAATAATTAAATATAAAAAAATATTTTTAAAATTAAAAAATTTTCAGGGCCCTACGGCCTGAAGTCTGATATCTTCAGGCCCTAGGAGGGCCTGAAGACATCAGACTTCAGGCCCTCCATCAATGATATAAAAATATATTAAATTTTTTTTTTAAAAAAGTATAATATATAATTACATATTATATAAGAGTGGTTTAGGTATATCAGTGAGTTTGGGTGTCGAAACATCTAATAGGAGTGGTCTAGCAGATGAGATTTTGGGTGCCGAAATATCTAATCTTGCTGTATCACCAATGCTATAGGAGTGGTTTAGGTATTTCAGTGAGTTTTGAGCAAAACTCACTGATGGACCTATCATATTTAGAATTTTGAAAACCCTATATCAGTAGACAGGGTTGAGCTAGGAGATGAGATTTTGGGTGCCGAATCCTCTAATCATGCTGTATCACCAATGCTATAGGAGTGGTTTAGGTATATCAGTGAGTTTTGAGCAAAACTCACTGATGGACCTACCATATTTGGAATTCTGAAAACTCTATATCAGTAGACAGGGTTGAGCTAGGAGATGAGATTTTGGGTGCCGAAACCTCTAATCTTGTTGTATCACCAATGCTATAGGAGTGGTTTAGGTATATCAGTGAGTTTTGAGCAAAACTCACTGATGGACCTACCATATTTGGAATTCTGAAAACTCTATATCAGTAGACAGGGTTGAGCTAGGAGATGAGATTTTGGGTGCCGAAACATCTAATCTTGTTGTATCACCAATGCTATAGGAGTGGTTTAGGTATATCAGTGAGTTTTGAGCAAAACTCACTGATGGACCTACCATATTTGGAATTCTGAAAACCCTATATCAGTAGACAGGGTTGAGCTAGGAGATGAGATTTTGGGTGCCGAAACCTCTATTCTTGCTGTATCACCAATGCTATAGGAATGGTTTAGGTATATCAGTGAGTTTTGAGCAAAACTCACTGATGGACCTACCATATTTGGAATTCTGAAAACTCTATATCAGTAGACAGGGTTGAGCTAAGAGATGAGATTTTTGATGCTGAAACCTCTAATCTTGCTGTATCACCAATGCTATAGGAGTGATTTAGGTATATCAGTGAGTTTTGCTCAAAACTCACTGATGGACCTACCATATTTGGAATTCTGAAAAACCTATATCAGTAGACAGGGTTGAGCTAGGAGATGAGATTTTGGGTGCCGAAACCTCTAATCTTGCTGTATCACCAATGCTATAGGAGTGGTTTAGGTATATCAGTGAGTTTTGCTCATTGATATACCTAAACCACTCCTATAGTATTGGTGATACAGCAAGATTAGAGGTTTCGGCGCACAAAATCTCATCTCCTAGCTCAACCCTGTCTACTGATATAGAGTTTTCAGAATTCCAAATATGGTAGGTCCATCAGTGAGTTTTGCTCAAAACTCACTGATATACCTAAATCACTCCTATAGCATTGGTGATACAGCAAGATTAGAGGTTTCGGCACCCAAAATCTCATCTCTTAGCTCAACCCTGTCTACTGATATAGAGTTTTTAGAATTCCAAATATGGTAGGTCCATCAGTGAGTTTTGCTCAAAACTCACTGATATACCTAAATCACTCCTATAGCATTGGTGATACAGCAAGAATAGAGGTTTCGGCACCCAAACTCTCATCTCCTAGCTCAACCCTGTCTACTGATATAGGGTTTTCAGAATTTCAAATATGGTAGGTCCATCAGTGAGTTTTGCTCAAAACTCACTGATATACCTAAACCACTCTTATAGCATTGGTGATACAGCAAGATTAGATGTTTCGACACCAAAAATCTCATCTCTTAGACCACATCTATTAGATGTTTCGACACCCAAACTCACTGATATACTTATACCACTCTTATATAATATGTAATTATATATTAAACTTTTTTATAAATTTTTTTTATAAATTTTTATATCATTTATGGAGGGCCTGAAGTCATCAATGATATAAAAATATCATTTATAAAAACTCACTGATATACCTAAATATCATTGATGGGGTCTGATGACTTCAGGCCCCAGGGCACTGAAAATTTTTTAATTTTAAAAATATTTTTTTATATTTAATTATTATTTATTAAATTAATTATTTATAGGATCTGAAGTTATTTGACTTCAGACCCTCCTGGGATGACTTCAGGCCCTGCGTTTGAATCTAAAATTAAGTGTTTTGATACGTTTTTTTATATATTAATATATTTTTAAAATAGAAAAAAAAATTGAGTCCACGTCGGACCTGAAATCAAAAGATTTCAGGCCCAACGTGGGCCTGAAATAAAACATTTCAGGCCCAGCGTGGGCCTGAAATGTTTTATTCTTGGCCCACAGTTACGTTTTTTTAAATTTTTTATATATTAATATATTTATTAAATATTATTAAATATATTAGTTAATATTAATCAAATTTAAAAAAAATCATTTATCTTATTTTTACTTGAAAAATATTTATATATTAATCAAAGTTTTAACGAATCGGCTGAAATATTAAAAAATATTTATATATTAATCAAGTTTGAAAACTGAAATATTTTTTTAGTTTTTACCTTTCATTTTTAGCGCCGATTCCATAATATATTATTTTAAAATAAAAGTCTGAACAAGTATGTGCACGGACGTCTCGAAATTTGTTACTGAGAGAGAGAAATAGAAAGACAGTAATTAAAAGAGGGGTATAAGAGGAAGTTCATATAAAGGCCTGCGCCCTTTGGTAAAATAGAAACTATGATACGGAATTGATAATTTCCAATTCTTAGATACGTCCTTTGTAAATTGCCCTTCTATAAATAGTTAAAAGTCTGCTAGGGAGTAATACTCTTCCATCAAGTTACTGATGGCTAACAAAATTTGAAAGTTTCTCACCCATATTAATTAGTATTAATTGCATCTATTTCTTATATTGGTCTGGTATCCTTGTTTTTTCTTTTTTTTTTTAATTTAATTTATATCTAAACATTCTTTATATTTTTTGTAATTTGTAATAAGGGAGCTAGAGACCACTCCTTTAATTTTCTTGATACGATCCCTGATTTGTACAGAAACGTCATCGACGTTGACGTCGACGTTGTCTGGTGTACAATAATTCATAATATAATCATGCTTGAACTTGTCAGCATTTCACTCAATTTAGTAGCGACAGTCATGCAATGTAGTCAATATTTTCCTGATCGGTCCAAATATGAAAATATTGAGACTTTATCGGATTATTCAAATCCAGCAAAAAAAAAAAAAGAAAGGGACTATAATTTTCGGCACGTTTATATCGGTTAGTGATACCCATAGAGTATTTTGTTTTGATATTTGAATAATTTAAGCATGTTACCAGACAATGGGTTAAATTAGGATTGAAATTCATATCCTTTGTTTTCATTTAAACCTATACTAATCGAATATCATATCGTAGATATTTTGAAACATAATTAAATTAAATTTATACTAAATTAAATTAAATTTATCTGTTGAAATAGCCTGAATTAATAATTTCAAGTTGCCAATGGGGGCTGATTTTGCCAAGCTTCCTATGGTTGTAATGTTGCTTCCAGTCCAAATCGAGATGCCACCCAACTACTTGATCAATGACTTGTTGAACTTGATCCCGAATTGATCTTCAAGCCGCTCCTAAATAGGTCGTCGATGCGAGAATGAAAGATCCTGAGTACCAAGTCGGAAAATGAGATGAAAAGTTGAGGCCTTCGCCCAACGTAATTTTTTTGAAACAGATTCGCCCCACATCCGACTATGCTTTGAGGTTATCTTAGGTCGTCTGTTTCCTAAGATACAACGTCAAGCCATGATTTCCACTAAGCACTAGTGGTTTGGCGAACTGAGTGATACCCAAATACTGTTATGGATATTCTGCCAAATTGAGTGGTCAGGAGAACTAAATCTAATAACAAAATGTTCGTACTCTTCACATTATTTGTTTTGCAAATTTGTCTACTAACTCATTGTAATCAAGCTTAACTACCATCTTTTTTTTCGATAGATAATATGACCAAACCATTCAATCTATCCTGTGACATACTTGATCAAAGATAGTTCTTTATCAACTTTGAGAAACTTGTTTCAACAGAAGCTAACATAACCAGTATATGATAAATAATATTTTATAAGCTATCCAAGTATTTGGAAACCCATGATGCAAATTTTTTATATACCCGAAGATTTCAAGTGGTTTGGTAATCCAATTCGACAATGTTTTTTTTTTGAGTAATTGCAAATTCAGAAAATAGTTTAGGCGCATTAATATCAGAATCAACCTCATGTTTCAAAAAATCTTCAAGTGCAGCATATGAATTATTCGAACTCTTCTCATCTACGTCTTTTAACTTGCTCAAGTTAAATAAAAATCCTAAAGTCTCTTCATATTTCTAAACTTGCTCAAATCTTGCCTTGAGTGAGGAAAGAGCATTATCAAGTATCTGTAAAAAAATAATTTACTCGTAAATATTCTTTAGCTCCTTATATTGGTTCATCTCAAGAATTTTCATCAAAGAAACATTTTCTATGATGAATACGAGTTTCACAAAATATGCGTTCAACCTCGATTCCTAAAGCAATCTTTTCAACTTTACTCTTCGCGGCTTCAAAACCAATATTTATGTATTCTTCCAAAAAGATAATCAAACCTTTTAAGAGACTAATACCCTAAACAATAATTACATCTTTTTTTTTGGAGAATTTTGAGTTAGATCGATACGCCTTGCTAGAGGGGGGTGAATAGTATTTTCGAACTCTTCTACCTACGTTGTTAGTGCGCAAGCGGAATATACTAAATAAAAACAAAACTAACAACAAAAGACACTCACGATTTACGTGGTTTGGAAATAAACTCCTACTTCACGGCTGCCCGTAAAGTGGGTGATCCCTAATCCATCGGTGGATGATTCCCCGGAGCACCTCCGGCTAGAACTCGTAGCTCCTTGTGGGTGGAGAAATCTCTCCACAAGCTTTGGACACTACCTGAGCACAACATACTACTAACTCACTCTATCAAAGCAAGTTTCGCCAAGAGTTCTCAGCTCAACCCGAGTTCCCTTAAATAGAACTCAACACTGAAACCCTCGCTACCAGTCGACTGGTCCCACTCAACTAGCCAACCAACGGCTCCCTCAACGTCTAGTTTTTGAGCTTTCCAGTCGTCTGCTCCCAGTGCAGTCGACTGGTCTCGGGTCAGAACCTTCTGTGAGTTTCTGTGTTCGTTGGCAGTCGACTTTTATATCACCAGTTGACTGCCAAGCTTACAAACACACTCCTACTCACTCCGAAGACCCTCCTCCATGCGTGCCTTCAGGTACACTCCCTTGGCTTGCCCCTTGAAGTCTTCTTCCACCGGCTATCGTCCCTCTGATGCGCACACAAGCCATCCCTTGGCTTGCCTCCATGCCACCCTTCACGTGTGCCTTGAAGTCCACTTCCCGGCTTGCCCTTGGAGTCCTCCGCCCTCGGCTCTCATCCCTTCATGACTTAGCTGACTCTTCACCAGCAGCCTTGACTATTGCCTTCGCGCCCTCTTCGTCTTCGGCCCTCGTCCCTCGGATGCACACAAGCCTCCAGCTTGTCTCCATGCCTTCCTTCACGTATGCCTCGATGTCCACGCCCCTCGGCTCATCATCCTTGTTATACCAAGGTCCCTCGGGTGCACACAAGCCTCCAACTTGTCTCCATGCAACCCTTCACCGAAACGAAGCCGTCCAGCCAAGTCAATATGTGTAAACCTGCAATCCTGCACACTTAATTACACATATTAGATCATAAGGAAAAACCTAACTTAAACCTTTGCCCAAACATCAAAACACATAGTCACTACGGACCATAGATTGCCTCAACAATCTCCCCTTTTTGATGTTTGGCAATACGTTTAAGTTAGGGAAAACAAATAGCAATAAAATAGCAATAATAATGTTAAACAATCATTTGGACTTACGTTGCCAAGGCTCCACCTTGGACTTACACCGCCAATGCATATGCAAATGCAAACAATCATGATCCTATCCCAAGGCATCCCACACCTAACCCTCCATGTTTGGAATTTTCCACCAAAACAGGCTTTTTAAAGCTTCTCCAAAGCTCCCCCTACATTGGACTTACAAAGGCATTTTAAGAACCACTCCAAGGTTCCCCTTACGCCAATAATGGAGCAACCATGCTCCCCTTCACCTAGGATCCCCCTAGACCTAGGGTTTCTCGCAAAGGCGTGTTTGGTTTCCAAATTAAACCCAACACTTATCCCCCTTTGCCTAACATTAAAAAGATTCCAGCAATATCTCAATCATTGGATCTTTTAATCCCAATGATCCTAAACACAGTGTACTAGCCCCATACATTTGTTTTACATCATTTGGACACCAATCTGCTGCTAGATACCCAATCCAGCCCTGACCAGTCGACTGCCCCCTGGGCCAGTCGACTGATACTCTGAAAATCAGGTTTCTAGCATTTCTGACTCCAAATTCAGAAATGCATAACTAATTCCACAAATCTCTAAAAATTCCTAAATTTTGTGGAGAAGTTTTGGTACCCATACCTACTTGGGAAAAATACATTCAGCAATGTATCTATCACCATTCCTAAGTTTGGCACAAAATCCAAAATTACCTATGAAAATCAAGGCAAACAAGAGGCAACCTCCCCCTTAACCTATGCCTTCTCCCAATTTTCAATTTACCAAGGTTAAGTTTTACCCAACTTAACACCATAACACCAAGTTAAGTTCTACCCAACTTAACATCATACACTTTCTTTTGTTAAGTTAAACCTAACTTAACAACCCAAGTTTTCTACCTAGAACCCTCTAGAAAAACCTAGAAAACCTAAAAAATCTAAAAATTTACAAGCATATTTGTTAGGATATACCCTATCCTAGAAAAATATGATTTCATAAAGAATATCAAATGCGCTTGGCTTTTGGTACATCCTCTAATTTCCTCAAAAATGATCATTTCGTATCAACTTTTAATTCTATCTATAATTTCATGTGTTTGTCAAGGCTAACCATTATAATTTGACACATGGAATTGTCCTCAACTCTCCCCTTTTTATCTCTTAATCCTAGATACATAGGGGAAACTTCCATATCCTTTCATTCATCAAGAGCTTATCATTCAAAATCAATTTATGATCTTCAAATCATATAATATCAAGTCATGACGTAAAATCTCACAAGATAACATGACCCTTTCCTATGCTTCCAATTTTGTAATTTCTTATTATCTAATGTGCCTTTGTTTTACTTAACCTTACGGATCAGTCGATTGCCCCCCAAGGTAGTCGACTGCTAAAACGAAAAGAAAGGTCTCGTGCTGAATTCACCTAGATCAGTCGACTGGTTATTTACTAGTCGGCTGATACCTAAATTTCAAGTTTTCAGTCTAAATTCAGAAATACCTAATTAATTCCACAAATCTCCAAAAATTTTGAAATTTCGTGGAGAGATTTGTGAAGCCTATGTCTACTTGGGAAAAATATGATTCCAAACAAATGTACTCCAGATCCCAAGATTGGCACGAAATTTCATTCATCCTAAATTGTATCATTTACACTTATCCCAAAAGTTCTAATTTTGGCCTCTCCTTGATATATCTTCTAATACCTGACCATGATGCATTTTTAGCACTGAATTATATGGTATTTACTCATTAAACCCTAATTTTATCAAGTATAATATGATTTTCATCTTTTTCTTCATGAAACTCCTTTTAATATGCCAATTCTCTAGGATTAAGACTCACCTTAGTCTTCCAAACCCTTTGGCATATTTCCTAGTCCACCTAGACGTCTTAGAGAAACCATCTCTTCAGATCCATTTACCATAGATCCCAAAGGCTTCAAGAGCTCCCCCTTGAGCTCTTAGACCTAGCCACCTCCCTAGGCGACTCAATCCACACTAGACCACACTGGTGTGCCCCCGATGACTCTTGTCCTACAAACCTAACCTTCTTATCCTTGGACACCTTGTCCTTGGTTAAGTCATCCTTTTTACCTTTTGATAACATTCCCTTGTCATCCTTGGACTTCTCCTTCTTGCCATAATTATATGCTTCCCCAGCATACTTCTTTCTATTGGCATTGGAGACTTTAGACCGGTATCCTAATCTCGATCTATCATAGTTAGGTTTTAAACTACTCAACACCATATCTAAACCCTTAGATCCAACCGTAAATCTTTCTAGGGTTTTCTCCAACTTATCAAGCTTTTCCTTAAAGCTTGATTTTCCCTTTCTAGGTTCCTAAACCTAGAATTCATATGTCCACCTTGGATATTCCTAGATCTACCCACCTTTTTAGGCATATGTCTTTCGTTCTTGGGATTAATACCTTGATCCTTAGGTCTAGAGGTCTTGGATTTTTCATGATGCATGACCTTTCTAGGGTTTTGATCTACCTTGTTAACCTTATTCCTATCATTATATTTAAATTCAAAATTAGACACAAGTAAGCATTTTTCATTAATCCTAGCATTCATGGATGAATAATTGACACTATTTTTAACATACATGGAGGAACTTGAATTTAAATTACATTTTAACTTAAGGTTAGGGATTACCTCCCTTACCCTTGTAGTTCCTCCTTGATGTGAGCTTCTTTTCTTTCTTTCCTCCTTCTCCCATCTTCTTAATTGCTCCATTTTCTTTAGCTCTCCTTTTCTTGGACATTTAGTGTGATAATGCCCTAGTTCTCCACATGTGAAGCATCTAATTTTCTTTTTCTTCTCTTGGGCTTCTCCATTCCTACAACTCATGTTAGATTTAAACGGAATTGAAATGAGTGTAGGTTTTACCTCCTTTTTCCTACCATTTGGACGATTGTCCTTGTAGTGTTACTTTTCATTACATCCAAAGCATATGATATGATCCTTGGTCTTTGCTTTGGTGGAGGTTGGAGCTTCTTCTTGCTTTTGCATGGATGAGGGTCTCTCCTCCTCCTCCTCAATTCTTGAGATTGATACTTCCTCTTCTTCTCTTGAGGAAGTTGATGATTTTTCACTTAATTCTTCCACTTCACTTGATGATGTTGATAATTCTTTTTCTTTTTCCTCTTCTTGGACCATTTGACTTACTTCCTCGGACTCTTCCACTAATTGACCTCGTGTAGGGTTTTCATGAAATTCTCCTATCTTTTTCCATAGCCCATGTTCACTTTCGTACTTACCTACACCACTAATTATTTCATTAGGCAAAATACTAAGTAAAATTGCAATTACCTTTTCATTTGCCTTTGATTGATTTTGTTGCTCTTGATTCCAATATCTTGGCCTAAGCTTCTTTCCATGCTTATCTCTAGGAGTTTCGAATAGTTCTTCAAGCGCAATCCTAAGGTTCCACTCCATTCCAAACCATGTTTCTATCCTTGTCTTCCAATATCTAAAATCTTCATGGTCGTAGGGGGGTGGAGTGTAGATGACATCCCCCAACTTGTCTTCCATCATTTTTCCCTCTAGCTTTGTTTGCTCCCTCGGCGGTTAGTCCAATAAGAGCGGTCCTTGCTCTGATACCACTTATTAGATCGATATTCCTTGCTAGAGGGGGGGGTGAATAGCAATTTTCGAACTCTTCTACCTACGTTGTTAGTGCGCAAGCGGAATATACTAAATAAAGACAAAACTAACAATAAAAGACACTCACGATTTACGTGGTTCGGAGATAAACTCCTACTCCACGGCTGCCATTAAGGTGGGCGATCCCTAATTCGTCAGTGGATGATTCCCCGAGGCACCTCCGGCTAGAACTCGTAGCTCCTTGTGGGTGGAGAAACCTCTCCACAAGCTTTGGAAACTACATGAGCACAACAGGCTACTAACTCACTCTATCCAAGCAAGTTTCGCCAAGAGTTCTCAGCTCAACCCGAGTTCTCTTAAATAGAACTCAACACTGAAACCCTCGCTACCAGTCGACTGGTCATTTACCAGTCGACTGGTCCCACTCAACTAGCCAGCCAATGACTCTCTCAACGGCTAGTTTTTGAGCTTACCAGTCGACTGCTCCTAGAGTAGTCGACTGGTCTCGGGTCAGAAACCTTCTATGAGTTTCTATGTTCGCTGGCAGTCGACTGTTATATCACCAGTCGACTGCCCAGCTTACAAACACACTCCTACTCACTCCGAAGACCCTCCTCCACGCGTGTCTTCAGGTACACTCCCTTGGCTTACCCCCTTGAAGTCTTCTTCCACTGGCTATCATCTCTCGAATGTGCACACAAGCCGTCCCTTGGCTTGCCTCCATGCCACCCTTCACGTATGCCCTTGAAGTCCACTTCCTGGCTTGCCCTTGGAGTCCTCCTCCCTCGGCTCTCATCCCTTCATGACTTAGCTGACTCTTCACCAGCAGCCTTGACAGTTGCCTTCGCGCCCTCTTCGTCTTCGGCCCTCGTCTCTCGGATGCACACAAGCCTCCAGCTTGTCTCCATGGCATCCTTCACGTACGCCTCGAAGTCCGCGCCCTCGGCTCATCATCCCACTATACCAAGCTCCCTCGGGTGCACACAAGCCTCCAGCTTGTCTCCATGCAACCCTTCACCATACTGAAGCTGTCCAACCAAGTCAATATGTGTAAACTGCAATCCTACATACTCAATTACATATATTAGATCACAAGGAAAAACCTAGCTTAAACCCATTGCCCAAACATCAAAACACATGGTCACTACGGACCATAGATTGCCTCAACATTTTGCTGACTTTATTTACTTTCTACAATACTTCAAACCATATTACCATGTCCATAAAAAATTAAAAACTTCAAAGTTGAACATTTGCCAAAGACTCTTCATCACTCACTGTTGTTGCATCACCACTATGTTATACTAGATGTAATAGTGCATCTCTTATTTGAGAAACATAAAATCTTATAGCTTTTACACAATCAAGATGACTTTCCCAACGTATATTTGACCATGATTTTAATGTAAGTCTTTCTTTTTTGTGACCTTTTACAAAAGATTTATGGTCCTCCCACCGTTTTGTTGAATCGGAGAACAATTTAGAAATTCTCTATATCACTCTAAAAAAGGATTTAACTTAAACACAACTCATAGTCATATCACAAAGCGCAAGATTAAAAGAATTACAACCACATGAGTGTAAAATGTCCTAGGATACTCTTTAAGTTCTTTGTTATTTTCTCATTTATATTGTCCTTTCATATTTGAACCATTATCATAACCTTGCCCTCTCATGCCATTAAAATCAAGTTTCAATATTCCCAAAATAGATTTAAGCTCATTGTAAAGCACATACCCTGATGTTTCAGCAACTTTCACAAATTAAATAAAGAATTCCTATATTATGGGAGTCTTGGAAATATCAATACATCTTAATATATATAAGAGATATTTATTATTCATGACTAATGTCTTGAGTACAATTAAGAATTATAGAAAAATATTTTACTCCTTTAATGATTTCAATGACTTATTCTTAATCTAACCTGACAACAAAAATTATAATTCATTTTGAATATTATAGCTAAGATAATGTACACATCGGGTCTCTTTCTTCTGATGCGCCAAAGGTGCTCTTCCATGATCTAATCTAAATCAACAATCATTCGAATCATATTTAGAACAATTTGGCTATTATGATCATCAAGTTTTTCATTAGTTCCACGAAATGCTAAATTAGAACCGTTAACATGAGTTTTTACAACACTAATAATTCTCTTCAAATCATCTCTCCAAAATCTTTTTTCTTTCTCGAGACTTTTTTATTAGAAGAATCAATTGTTAGTTTTTTTCTCACCATATTTCTGCCTCCATCCAGTTTATTAAGATATTTATATGATTAGTGCTTCTTTCATGCTCACTAAGTATTGTGTGAATATTTTTTCAATCACCATAACCTATAGTTGTTGTCAAATGATTTGATATAACTTATCTCTTTTGAATAACACATAACAAAAGAAAAATACTTTATCCTTTTCCGAGAGTACACTATCTATGGTCTATAAAGTTTTTCTCCATTCAACAATGACCGACTGTAATGTCTACCATTGATGATTCTACAACGGTCATTAACCGGATACATGATATCCATAACTCTTTTTGGACCTCTCTCAATTAATAAATCAATCTATTTTTGAGGCATATTATTCTCTCAATTTCCTAGATCGAACAAATCATCTAATTCTTCACAACTCAAATCTATATTGTCATTCAAATTTTCAATATCATTTGCAAATACTTGAATCCCATCATTCAAAACTAAATTTTCGATCAAAATTTGATCAACAACTACATTCTCAAGTTTCAAATTTTGATCCGAATTTGTAATAATAGTCAAATCTTCAACTATGAAAACTACAAGTTTTGTATACCTTTCCATAGACCTAGTAAGTGATTTTGTAAGAATCTCTTGTCTTTCTTTTTTTCCTCTTCAAATTTGCAGATTCAAATTTTCTTTTTCCTGTCATAATTCACAATGCAAATCTAACAAAATAAAAAATATATATAATTTAAATACTAACAAATATATATCTAGGAGTTTCAAATTAATCAATGATAAATTAATTGCATTAAGCAATTTTGATGCATACAACATTCTAGAATATAACTTTAATAATTGCAATAAATAGATTGCTTTCAGAATACTAATTTTTGATACATCCATTTGAGCATTCTCAAATAATAATTAACTACAAGTAATTAAGCATACTCAAAAATTGATTAACTACAATTATATATGGATGCACATGCACATCAGTAAATTAATGCAAATTACCAATCCGCATGTTTTTGGTGTAAACTATTTAAATATTATTTTTGTTTGTTGTGAGGCTATAAAAGTTGCACTACACGAATTTTTGGATTCAACAACACCCAATAGACAACGGTGTTTTGAAAAACCATTGTCCTTTTTCATTTAACAATGGTTTTATCAAAAATCGTTGTAGTTGATAAATTTTTTACGAAAAAAGACAACTGTTTTTAAAAAAATCGTTGTCTTATGTATGTCAAAGACAATGGTTTTTAAAAATTGATGTCTATTTGCTTGGTTTTTGAGCGTACGACAATGAGTTTTAATTAACCGTTGTCTATTTGTGTTGCTTACATGATAAACACAACTGCGAGTGAGCGCGAAAACGAAAACTCCTGCCGTTTACATTGTAATGAGTAATATTTTAGATAACACATGGTGCCTCCTCTTAATTCATTCTCTTCATTCGCCGCAGCGAGTGACAACGCCGAACCCTAAGACACCTCAAATTCCTTGCCATCTTTTCCTTCTTCTCATTCTTCTTCTTCTTCTTCCTCTTCGCCGCACACAAACAAGACACCTCAAACTTCTCCTCGCACGAATTAGCCGGCACCATGCCCCTTCTTCTTCCTCCTCTTGTGCCAAGTTGCCGAATTGGAGAGATATCAAGGTAATGTTTGCTCTTGTTGGGTTTTGTATAGTAGGTTTGAGTCTAACATTTCAAGCGTCTTCAGGTTTTGGACAATAGGTTTGAGTCGAACATTTCAGCATTTTGGGCGTCGTTCTCTCTTGCGAGTGTTTGTTGGAGAACGATCGACGATACCTCGCATCTCTGCCTCTCTTCTACCACTCTTCAAGGTGATGAATCCCTTCTTTAGTTTCAGTTTATTGGTTTCAGTTGGGACATCCAATTTAGATTTCTAATCTGTCATCTTCTATGTTTCTTGTATAAAGTTTGTTTTAAAATATTAAACACTAGACGCAATCGATATTTAATGAAGATTCTATAGTTGAAATCAGAAATCCTATTATCAAATACCTTAATCCATTTAAATCCTATTATCAGAAATCCTTCCATGAAACAATCCTATGTTTTTTATTTACTTCTAAAGGTTATTTGTGGGGTTGTGGAAAAAATTTAATTTTTTCTTACTAACTCGTTAATGAGTGTTGATATATGCAAACCCATCAATTAATTTATCTTTCAATTTTTCTCCCTTATTTACTTGTTTTTGCTTCAAGATTGATTGTGTATATTGTATGCTATGAATATGTGATGTTTCTAATTGTACGTTATGTTAAGATCTAGTTATATAATGTATAATTATTTTGAAGGTAGGTGTTGGCTCATTCCTAGCTGATTAGTACTTGTAACAAAAATGGACAAAGAATGGATGTCAAAGGATAGACTATCACGTGAATTTGATATTGGAGTAGAAATTTTCTTACAATTTGCACTGCAGAATGCTAAAGATCCTAATGCAATACCTTGCCCATGTGCAAGATGTGGTAATATAAAGAAGAAAAATCTTGAAACTATAAGGGCGTATTTGTATTGTAATGGTATGGATTTAACATATCATACATGGATATGGCATGGGGAAAGATCGTTGACAGGGAACTTAGTGAATGGTAATGATCGAGTAGGGCAAGATGAAGACAAATCTTTTGCTGAGGAGCCTAAAGACATGGTGCAGGTTTATATGATAGTTATGTTGAGAATCCAAGCCAGTTCAAGAAGTTACTTGAAGATGCTGAGAAATGCTTATATCCTGGATGTACAAAATTTACAAAGTTATCTGCAATTGTGAAATTATTTAACTTGAAGGCAAAATATAGTTAGAGTGATAAAAGTTTCACCGATATACTTAGTTTGTTTGAAGAAATGCTTCCAGATGACAATGAATTGCCTTTATCTATGTATGACGCAAAAAAAATCTTACGTGCATTAGGATGGATTATGTCAAAATTCATGCTTGTCCTAATGATTGTATCTTGTATCGGAAAGAGTACGACGATTTTGCCAATTGCCCTATTTGTGGGACATCAAGGTGGAAGTTGAGCGACAAATCTAAGGTAAAAGAAGGAGTTCCTGCAAAGGTCTTGTGGTATTTCCCACCTATTCCAAGATTTCAAAGAATGTTTCGGAATAAGGCGATATCCAAGGAGTTAACATGGCATGCTGATAAAAGAATCATGATGGATACTTACGTCATCCAGCTGATGCACCTTCTTGGAAATTAGTTGATCGCATGTGGCCAGATTTTTCTTCTGAGCCAAGAAATTTGAGATTGGCTATATCAGCAGATGGGATGAATCCCCACAGTTTGATGAGTTCTGCATATAGTTGTTGGCCAATTTTAATGATCGCATACAATCTTCCACCATGGTTGTGTATGAAGAGAAAATTTGTTATGCTCACTTTGTTGATATCTGGTCCTAGACAACCAGGAAATAAGATTGATGTTTACTTAGCACCTCTCATTGACGACTTAAAATTCTTATGGGATAAAGGCGTCGAAGCATATGATGCATATCAAAAAGAAAGTTTCTCTCTTAAATCTGTTTTGCTATGGCCAATCAATGATTTTCCTGCATATGGGAATATGTCAGGATGTGTTGTGAAGGGATATCATGCATGCCCTATTTGTGCAGAAAAAACTTACTTGACAAGGTTGAAGCATAGTAGGAAAATATCATATACAGGCCATAGAAGGTTTCTACCTTTAAGTCATCCATATCGAAAGCAAAAGAAGGCATTTAATGGGAATCAAGAGTTTAACCTTGCACCAAATCCATTCAGTGGCCATGAAGTTTTGGAAAGAGTTGAAAGAATTAATTTTGATTTGGGAAAAATCAACAGCAAGCTACAATCAAAGAGGAATGATGGAGAAACATGCTGGAAAAAAATCAATATTCATTGAACATGAGTATTGGAAAGACCTACATGTTCGACATGTTCTTGATGTGATGCACATTGAAAAAAATGTTTGTGAAAAATCTCATTGGTACGTTACTTGACATTCCAGGAAAAACAAAGGATGGAGTCACAGCAAGATTAGACCTTTTGAAAATAAATTTAAGGACTGAATTGGCACAAAGATTGGGGAGAAGAGAACATTTCTGCCAGTTCCCTGTTACACTCTAAGCAAAGATGAGAAAAGAAGTATTTGTAATTCTTTGTCGGGAATAAAGGTCCCTGAAGGTTACTCATCTAATGTTCAAAACCTTGTGTCGATGAAGGATTTGAAACTTGTTGGCCTTAAGTCACATGTGTTGATGCAGTCTGACCCTGATTGTTGTTTTGGTGTTGACACCGATTTTAGTTTAGGTTGATAAGAGGATTGGGATTAAGTCCTAGTCATGGACTAGGCATACCTAGTAGGACTAGGTTGGATAAAATCCTAACCTGGAGGGTTAGGTGTGAGAAATCCTAGCTTGGAGGGCTAGGTGTTAGAAAATCCTAACCTGGAAGGTTAGGTGTGAGAAATCCTAGCTTGGAGGGCTAGGTGTTGGAAAATCCTAACCTGGAGGGTTAGGTGTGAGAAATCCTAGCTTGGAGGGCTAGGTGTTGGAAAATCCTAACCTGGAGGGTTAGGTGTGGAAAAATCCTAACTTAGAGGGCTAGGTGTTGGAAAGTCCTAACCTGGAGGGTTAGGTGTGAAAAGTCCTAACTTGGAGGGTTAGGTGTTTGGAAATCCCGGTGAGTGAAGCTGGGTCCTGGTGAGTGAAGCTAGGTTGACTGAAATCCCGGTGAGTGAAGCCGGGTCCTGGTGAGTGAAGCCAGGTTGACTGAAATCCCGGTGAGTGAAGCTGGGCATGGAGTCTTGGTCCGAGGGATCGAGCACGAGTCAGAGATGGGCCGGAGGCTGGTTCTCTTGACTTAGAGTGGGTTTGGCCTTGCCCGGATCGGTCTGGTGACCGATCAAGGAAGTTGGCACGAAGTTCCCTCGTGGATCGGTCTGGTGACCGATCCAGCGATGTTTGATCGGTCTGGTGACTGATCAGGGAGCTTCCAGTAACTTTGGCAAACCTACTGATCGGCTCCTGATCGGTCTGGTGACCGATCGGCTCCTAATCGGTCTGGTGACCGATCGGCTCCTGATCGGTCTGGTGACCGATCAGGGAGAAACCTTGACCAATCAATCTGAACAATCAACTATCACGAGGTTTCTCACCCTGACCGATCATCCTGGAGCCTGATCGGTCTGGGATCATCCTGATCGGTCTGGTGACCGATCAGCCAATGTATTTCAGGTGGGATTGTGGCAAGCTGATTTCTGGATCGGTTTGGTGACCGATCTGGTGACCAGTCAGGGTGACTGATCATACAAGCTAGCGATCCCAGGTTTCCCACTGGGGACCGATCAGGCTGGAGGCTGATCGGTCTTGGATCATCCTGATCGGTCCGGTGATCGATCACTTTAATTCAAACGCGCTATCAGGCGTTATGATCGCGCTCTGAACACATCTGATTCTCTGCGCTTAATCTCTGATACTTGATTCTATGCTTGATATGCTATCCTAATGCTCTGATTAAGTGTGCAGGTGACAAGGATGGATTCAAACACTCTAGGAGACTCAATGGAAGCCTTTCCTTGGAGCAAGTTTGTCCATTTGCCATCTCAGGTTGCAACAGCTGGAGCTGCTGACTGGAGCTTGGCTGAGAGAAGCTTAGGGAGTCCAGGAGAGCTCAGTGGTAGGCTGGATGTTACAGGTGAGCAACTGGAGGCTGCAGTGAGATGGCTGAGACCTGGGATCAGTGGAGGAGACATAAGCGCTGGGTGGCAAACAAGTCGAAAAAACGAAGTTCTCCACATTGTGCTTGTGCTATCTGCTGTTCCATCATCTTGAGCAAGCAACTGTGATCTTTGAAGCAACCTTATGTTACTTGAGCACTTGGAAGAAGAAACAAGGAGCTTGAGTCCATCAGTGAGAAGACATGAAGAAGGGAGTTCTTGTGTGAGATCTGCGCTGGGTGGAGCTCGGGAGAAGCTTGCTTGTGTTCTTGTGGTTCTAAGTGCTAAGTAAGATCCTTCTTGTGTTTCCTGTACTTTATACTTCATCATCTTGAAACGCTGTGGAGAGGTTACTCCACCGAAAAGGAGGTTGCATTTTATCTGGTGTTCACCGGGGCTTGATCTACCGACGATCAAGGGGTCGCCCACCTTAAGGGCACGCCAAGGAGTAGGGGCAAGTTATCCTTGAACCTTGTAAATCCTCTTGTTAGTGTTCTCGTGTTTGCTCTTAGCTTAGATTTAAATTCTGTACACTCTGTTTTTGTTTGCATCCGCTGTGCTAAACGTTTAAGTGCAGAAAACTTGAAAAGTGCTAAGTTTCGGTGTCTGGCTGCATTCACCCCCCCTCTCTAGCCATCCAAGGTCCAACAACATGACTATCACACTTTAATGCAACAATTGCTTCCAGTGGTCATTCGCTGTGTATTTCCAAAACATGTCAGAGATACTATCACTCGATTGTGTTTCTTCTTTAATGTTTTATATTGTAAAGTAATAGACGTCTTAAAGTTGGATGGCATGTAAAGAGATATTGTGATGATATTGTGTTTGCTTGAAAAGTATTTCCCCTCTTCATTTTTTGATATAATGATTCATTTAACTGTTCATCTTGTGCGGGAGGTCAAATTGTGTGGACCCGTTTGGTATAGACACATGTACCCATTTGAAAGATACATGAAGATTTTGAAAGGTTATATACGCAATCGCAATCGGCCTGAAGGATGTATAGATGAATGTTATATTGCTGAAGAGTCTGTAGAATTTTGCTCAGATTATCTATCTAATGTCCACACAATTGGGATACCATCAAAGTAGCGCAAAGTAGAACATACTAAGCCTTTATCGGGAGCAGTAGTACTCGCAGCTAGGCATGATGAGTTACAACAAGCACACCGTTACGTATTGGCGAATGATGATGAGATTGATCCTTATATCGAGTAAGATCTCCAACTTATCAATACTTTCAGGCTACTTGAATACAATATTCAATTGGTTTATTTATTTGAAATAATTCCATTAGGGCACACATGGTGGAGTTGAAAGCAAGATTTCCTCAAAAAGCTAAGTCTAAAAATTGGTTACAAGATGAGCATAATCGAACATTTATTAACTGGTTGCATGATATGGTACGCTCCAAAAATACTATCTATTAGCATACATACAACTCTTTCTATTTTACAAAAAATATAAATTTTATTATATTGTTAAATATAGGTTGAACATGGACTAGACCATTCCACCATTCAAATATCTGAAAGATTGAAGTAGATAGCATGCGGACCTAGCAAGAAAGTGTTAAAGTATTCTAGTTATTTGATTGATGGGGTTACTTACGCTATAAAAGAACGTGATGATGTACGAATTAATCAAAACTCTAGAGTAAGCTTAGTCGCAAAGACAATGCAAGCTGCTAGTGCCAAGGATAAAAATCCAATTGTGTCTGACATGGTTTTCTATGGAGTTATTGAAGAAATATGATCACTCGATTACCATCAATTTCAAATTCCAATGTTCAAATGTAATTGGGTGAAGAATAATAATGGTATTAAAATAGATGATCTTGGTTTCACGTTGGTAAATCTGAACAGAATTGGATTCAAATCAAATTCTTTTATCTTGGGAAGTCAAGCAAAGCAAGTATTTTACATTCAAGATCCTCAAGATCCTGTATGGAGCATTGTACTTGCAACTCCTAGTATAGATCTAGAGTCATTTGAAAATGCAAATGAGGATGAATTAGAAGACAATTTAATGCACTATCAATCTTTTACCAGAGGGTTACCATCAATGGATGTTGACGGAGTAGATGACAATGAACCTCCATGCCTTCGCGAAGATTGTGATGGGATTTGGGTCGAGCATGTTTAACAAATTATATTTTGCAGGATGAATATGTTTAATTTGCAGAGTTTCTTATGCCTCATTAACTTAAAAGCTTGTCTTGGGTTGTTGCAACTTCTTATCTTCTAATGAACATGATGTTAAATTATGAAGGCTTTTATGAATTCATTTGCGTGAAACCAAATTTGATGTCACCTTTCGTGAAAATGCAACGTATTATTAAGGCTTGCAATGGTTGGGAAGGGTTTCAGATGGCAAAATTGCATCAGTTTAATTTGTTTAATTTTATGTTTTCAATAGTATTCGAGTAGCTCTTGTTAGAACTTGGATGGCTAGAGAGGGGGGGGGGGTGAATGTAGCCAGACACTTTGTCACGCCCCCAGAGGCACATACTTCCTCGAAAATCGGGCAGCATCTCCCCTGTACGGCGGACAATATGGGACAAATGTACATACACTCTCCACCAATATTAGCTCAGCCACAAGCGGCTGGCATCACAATAATAATTAAAAACACACATCCACGCAGTTTATAACGAAACAAAATAAATGGATGGCTCAGCCATCATTAACATAAAGAAAGTCTACTTACCGGTAGCAACGACAAACCAAATATATACTCTACAAATAAAATAACTACGGAATAAAACAGACACTAAATCAAACCAACCCAAACTGACACGGTGGGACTGAGGGACTGGCAACTGGATCATCTCCTGGCTCCAAGCAATACCACTACCTGCTATCTGAAACAACAAAAAGGGAAGCAAGGGTGGTGAGTCCGGGCGGACTCTGCGGGTATATGAGTAGACAATAAGCATGACATAATACAAGATAACCATGTAGAGAATCCAACAGGGTACAGTCCATAAGAAAATATAGAAACCTAATCATGCATAACATATGTAAATCGACATGGTATAAAGTCCGAATAACGACTAAGCAGGTATTAGAACAACTCAACAACAATAAAATCAAGATAGACATGCATGTCAAACATATGCAACAATCATAGCTCATATAAGTGCATCAAACACAAGCAAATGCATAAAAGAAATACGTATGCACATGATGCAATGACATGTCTCACCCTTGACGCCAGTCAAGCCGTCATCACATCCCATCTGTGTGACCGAGTGGGTAGGGCTGTGACAACTGTACCACTCTAAACAACAAATACATAAATACCACGGAAGGCGTGGTTGAGTGGACAGGATGCTGGGGAGCACACACTCCAGACCCCGGTACATTGGGGGAGCTATCAACAGCTACAATATATATATCTCTCGAAAAACAACAACGGTGAGGGTGAGGTACCAACAGCTCATCCCTCTAAAATAACGGTGAGGGTGTCACTGTCTGGCATGACAGGACAAACACTCGCACTCTAACCACTACCATGACAACATGTGGTTGAGTGAATCGAGCAACAAAATGACTAATGACGGCTTAACCAAATGTAAGCCAACAGTCGTTAGTATGCAACGTGCAAGTATGGTGCATGATATACGATGCATGAACAACCGAAGAAACAACGATGCAACAAAATCCACAAAATCCAACAAGTATACGATGCACCAATACAACCATCTAGAAATCGAAAACCAACGATTATGCACCTACACTACTGGGTAGGGTATTTATAATGCCAAATAAACCTATCTGTGTTTAATGGACTTCTAAGTACTCGCGTACAAGCGGCACTTTACAGAACAGAAAACCAACAGGGACTGTACGGATACAAATTCGGAATACTCAAAGATCAACGAAGAATAAGTCTCAACGGCGATGTTTCAAATAACGACAAAGAACAAGGTCAAGCAACCTATAAGACATAAACTAGCCATGCTTTAAGGTAAAAGAACTACTCGAGTACAAAGGAGAAATACCCGCCTTTATTTTAGAAGTCCGTAAGCGGAAAGAACCTTTCACGATCAACCAAACGAGTCCAAATTCAAGGTCCTGTATAAATTATAAAATTTAGCTAATTATAAATTAATAAATTAGCTAAATAAAATACTAACATGATTAGGATAACCCACAACAGTGTACAACAACCCAAACCTATTTACACACGCTTGCAACCCAATTAACTATCTTAATTACAAACCCAAAATAACCCAAACACACAGTTATGCAACCCTACCTCAAAATCACTCTCCCAAAATCATTTAAAACTCACGGTAAGAAAACATACTACACTAATCCAATTTCCAAAAACAGAATACCTCACTATCACCATCCTATAATCGAATTCAAGGCAAGATCACTGATCGACAACCCTCTATACAGCTTGTTACAAAGCTTCCTTGCGGCAACATTTGAAACGTAACCAAAAATCAGATCAACCATAAAACTCCCACAAAATGATCTGATATCAACATATCAACATCTAAATTTATCCACATGATTACTTACGATTTACCTAAATCAGGGCAGGCTTTACCTGAATCGGCCAAAGAGAATTGGCGATGAGGGGTCGACGCTAGGGCTCGACGTCTGAACCAGCGAAGGAGAAGGAGGGAAAGAAGAACTGAGAGGAAGAGAAAGGAAGAAATCAACGCCGTGATCAGAACAAAGTGGCAATCGGCTCGACTCCGACTAGGGCTAGGGTTCGGCGGTGGCTGTCGCGTGGGAGAGGCGACGGCTAGGGCGTGTGTGGCTGCGATACTCTGCCCGTGCGCGCCGGAGAAGAAGAAGAATGAAGAGAAGAGAGGCGGCGCGAGGCTGCGGTCGACGTCGCTAGGGCTGCGGCGTCGGGCGTCGGCAGAACCGAAGGGAACGGCTGCGGTTTCGGTTTCGCGCAGGGGAGAGGGGGTTCGGGTGCTTTAGGGCTTAGGATTTAGTTTTTTTTTATAACTGTTTTTTTTGGACATCTTGCAATTAAACCCTCCATGTTTCGAAAATTACAACTAAGCCCTTTAAAATTTCAGTTTCCAACATTCTCCCCCACTAACAAAAATTTGGTCCCCAAATTTAGCTAGCGAACCACAACAAGCACTAGTCAACCATAAAACCAACCCAGACTAGTCCACAACGATAAACTGTAAACCACAACAACTACTAATTACCTCAACAGGGCCTAGTCAACAACAACAGGTATCAACACCTGTGTCAACAACGTAGGTATAATATAAATACTAAACAAAACCCAACTATACGCACCTCAAGTAAATAGATGAGGGTAGCGAGCTCTGATCATATCCTCGAGCTCCCAAGTAGCTTCCTCATCAGAATGATGCTGCCAACCAGCTTTGACCCTGATTGCGAGTCAAATGCACCATCTATCATATTGGGAAATATTCAACATCTCTCAAACGGTAGCTACCCAATTACAAGCAGTGACTTACGCGTAGATACCCTATAGCTCTTTAACCTCTCGGAAAATCGATTCATCGACTTGCTGTGCCTTCTCTCTGGTAAGCGTGTAAACCTGGTTCATCTCTGGAACTGATGGCGGTATCGTCTGAAGAGGCAGTGGACGAATCATCTGAATTGTTGCTGGCTGCATAATCTGAGGTGTTGAAGCTTCCACCGTCTGCTGAGTCTGATAATTTGTAGCTTCGACCATCTGCTGAGGCTAGTAAACTGAAGACTAATATGCTAGGCACAGCTGATCTACACATAGCTAATAACTAAAATAAATCCTAATCATACCACCTACTTGAGTAAATTTTAAGTAACAACACGTTACTTCCTAACCTAATCATCATAATTAGGTTAAACTTCTAATTCTAAATATGATTAACCAAACTCAATTCTTCCAAGAATCAAGTTCCCATCAACCCATGTCCACCACAACAAACCTAGTAAAACCTCACCAAGACAGCATACTATCTTATACCAACAGATCTGCAACAATGAAAACTTATGACAAGAATTCCGATCCGAACAGATCAGTATAGGTCTTTTCCCACAACGGAACAACGAAACTATCCTACAACATCAACATATTCACAATAGGATTCCAAACTAAAGCCAGATTACACGGTGAACCATTGAAAGGTAGCGTCTTAACCTTCAGAAGCACATCATATGATTTACTCTTGACTGGCTAGTATTTCATTCTCAAGAGCATACACATTTGTTGCAATAGGAAAATGTCCCATCTTCACTAAATATAGTTTGACTTTACATCCCACAAGTAATTGCATCTAGAAATAGATTGTTCTCAATAGGATTTTCAACCACTCTGATAGCAGTTTTTTTTTTGCGAGTTACAAAGTTGCTTGAACAATATGTGAAACATTAATGTCTCTTATTGCTGACTAACAACTCCACTATCCATCTCTGTTAAGGGGCTTCTAACTAATTGGCTAATTTCGATATGGCAGCCACTGACTTTCTTCGCTCCACTAATGAAACAAAAACTAAATTAATCCTTCATAAGCTTCTATCTCAGATACTGATTCTAAACATTTCAATTTCAAACTACACTTGACATGCCAAAACACTCGATCAACAGCAGACGAAAAAGAAACGGATAAATAGAATTTGAATACTGCGCGAGAGCTGATCAGAATCAGGGAGATGAGGAGAAGAAACACGAAATTCTACAGCGTTTTCTCCGACTAGCTATAAGTAAGTTCTTCAACCGTCACACTACATCGTTTCATTCTAACTAATAACAGAATCTGTGTAAAAACTGTCTAATTATGAATAGCCTGCACATGGCACATAGATAGTGACGGCCTTCCATGTTTATTAAGCAAATATATTCCAGATAAGGAAATCACATTTGTTCCTAATCCATAACTACAGAAAGCAAAATAAAGAGTATGAAGAGGAATTTGAAGGTTATGGTAAAATTATAAGGACGACATAAAATGGAATTACGAGTTACCACTTCAACAAGTTCTTTCCATGTCAATATGCTCGTACACAACACCTAGCATGACCCCCTAGCATATTCCCACATGAGGAATTATGAGCTAATAAAGAGAGTTTAAAAGATACGATCATATGAGTGTGCTATTATTAATTTAGTTAAGGCATTTATTCTCACAGGTTTTCAAAGCGAATGATCCGTGCTAGAGTGTGGCAGCATACAACCAACTACTAAGGCTGACAATTAGGATAAGAGGATTTGTACTGAGTTTTGCCACGGGTGAAAACAGTTTTAAAGTATCAACAGGAAAATGCCTAGATATAGCCTAGCGAACCTCACATTTTGGTCAACTATTATGCCTTTTATCCTCTTCTTCAAGGGGCAGATTGCCATTACGGGCCAAGCCATGGTTACATTGATACTCTGATCAGGCTTTAAAAAAAAAAATACAGGAGCATCGAGATTGAGCTTGCCTACCAGTCTACCATTCAACAAATATACTAGAGCTTGATGTCAACGGGCATTGCTTGAGAAAAGTTCATCGCTTGTTTTCTGAGGTCCAACAAGGCTTCCTTATAAGCATTGGGAAGGAAATATGAGATAAAAAGTTGAGTAGTGCATTGATACCTGTCAAAAGGGACATTAATCATGGAAGGATGTGTAGGATCATGAAACAAATGCTATTACAGATTTGGTTGTAGGTCGCATGGATAAGTCATAGTTTCGGTTCATATTATTCATTGCCATATTAATTTAATATGTATCCATAATTTTTAGAATTCCTTACCTTCATAAGGTACAAAAATTTCTGGTATTACAACTTGGGTATTACAACTTGCATTCCCTTGACTTTTAACTTTTGTAAACTGCTTGATTATAAAATAGGGGAATTTATTTTCAACTAAAATTTCCAGTATTTCATGCAAGCCACTTGGCTTTTGACTTGTGTAAACTATTGCATTTTGTTTTGCCTGATAACAATCCATTAGCCAATTTACTTGATAACACAGTTTCATATATGCTTAAGATCGATCTTATTTCTTAAAATGATTCGAACATGATTCGAACAAGATCATTTCAAAAATTATATATTGGATATATGTATTTAGTTAGGTCCAGTTTTGGGGCAACTTTACAAGAAAATGAAATATCAAAAATTTTGTTGATTCTGGCATACTCTATTTAAAAAGACCAAGCAAATTATCAATTGAATAATTGCACGACTTACTATGCTTATTAGAAAGTTGGAAGATCCTTCAATTGCTTTGATGCATTATGATCAAATAAGAATGATCCAGAAGAAAGCGTGTGACATGAGCTTGTGCATTTCTAATTAATATCCTCTTAGTCCATCCTTAGCACAATAAAAATGGACATGTACGCAGAAACAGAATAGAAGAGTTTTTTTTTTCTGTCTAGAATATATGTAATGTTGGACCTAGTCCAGTCTAAGTCTACCCTCTCACGTACAAGGGCGAGTGTCAACAGCAAAGTGTATAGAATTGTTTCCTTAACGGCTTGATTTTTTTTGAGCATAATACAGGGTATATAGAAAGATACTCGAATTAATATCCTTATTGTTCTTCAAAGTCGTCTTCCTGATTAGAAGGAGAAACAATTTTTCGTGTTGTTGATGTTAGTGACAGTTACTTAGGATAATGTTTTTGTCAAGATTTGGATCTTAAGTTAAAAGTAAAAGTAATCTGTTTATCTAGTTTCTTATGTCAGTAATCACTGTTTTTAAGACCTGGAAGTTTCAGCAATGCTGAACTAGCTATAGGTTAAAACCCTATGGTTTTATGTGGAAAATGATTGTTGATACTGAGCAGTTTTTGATAATACAGATTTTTTTTTTATTTTAGTAATGCATATTTCTTTGGACTAATTTGTCAGCTCAACTATTAAAGTAGGAACTATGGAAATATGTATATGTTTAGTCACTAGCATATATGTCTGCTTGAGGTATCCCGTAGATACTTATACTAAGAATAAAAATACACTCTTCAAGTACGAAACCTTTATTCCAATAAAGTATTGAGATTAACCAAGTCCTTATTTTGAAACTATTGAGGTAGAACACAAACTGAACTATAATTCTTCTATTCAGCAACATTATAGAAGAGTAGATGAATTTATCAAAATAAGCCCTTGATATTATGAGCAACAAATTTCAAGGGGTGCTTTGTTGATTTCTGCTATTTTCGATGGGTTATAAGCCCACTACGCTTCTACTGGGTCACTCTAATTGTTTTATCTTCCCATAGTGACTCACCAAATGTCGAACCACAAATTCCCCAATGTCCTGATCCAAGTGTCAAGAGGTCGCTAAACAAATGAGTGAACCATCTTATCATGACAACTTAAGAAACAACATTCTACTACAGTCTTCAGTAACGCTATACCAACGAATGACAACAACATAGTACCTTAAAGATATTCAAGTAGAACTTATATACAATTCGATCTAAACAACAAAATTATTACTGGAGTTACTTCTTAACCTCCCATAAATGATTGTAGGTTTAGACTCTTGCCTTTCGACTTGTCATCAGTATCGAACAGACATACCATTCAACTAGAAATATCTATCCGACTCTATACCAGATAATAAATATCGAAAAATTAGGAGAATTCCAAAGAAATATACCTCCTGTCGCCTGGAGAAGTCCATCGTCGCCAAGTCCCATCACAACCATAACCAGAAAATGACTCCGAAAAATAAATCTATAAAATACAGATAGACCTCGTAAAACAAAATAACTTCGTCAACCCTCAAAAAAAAGACTCCGCAAAAATAAACAAATCTGTAACATACAAATTGACCTCGTAAAACAACTCCATAAAGCCACAGACACCAAAACATCGCAAAACCTTGACAAACTGACGCACCAAAAACAACATCATAAAAATCCACAGATCCCAAAGGAACTCGCAAAACTTGGCTCTGATACCAAAAATTGTCACGCCCCCAGAGGCACATGCTTCCTCGAAAATCGGGCAGCATCTCCCCTGTATGGCGGACAATATGGGACAATAATACATGTATCTCACCAATAAAAGCTTAGCCACATGCGGCTAGCATCACATATATATATAAGTAAACACAACCACGCAGTTTATATTAGCATAAAAGATAATGGGTGTCTCAACCACCTTAAATATGAAAGAAAACCATAACTCCAAAAGAGAACTCATATGTCTCCGAAACAATAATAACAAATACAGGACCCTAGGAAATCACCGGAAATGGAAACACTGCCTCCTTCGGATAGATGGATGCAATTGGTGGCGTCGGCACAAGCAATAAGAACGCACTGTGAAGGTCGCAGAGGAGGCTCGCGTGAAGAGGTCAACTCTGCGACTAGGCGGCGATTGGCGGTTCCGATTGCGACGTCGGGCAAAGAGGACCGGCGTCGACTAGGGTTCCACGCCAAGGCACAGCGCGACCCAGGGGGCTCAGCTTGTTCGCACGAGGAGAAAAGGAAGGAGACAAGAAGAAGAAGAAGACGAAGAGGAGGAATGGTTGTGGCGGCGTTCGGCTAGGGCGAAACCGCTCGTGTGTGGGGGTCTACGGCGTCCGAATTTAATATTTTAAATAGTTTGGTATTAAAAAAATTTCATCCATAAATATATTTGGCCTTAATAATGTTTGATAACATTTTTATAATTAGGAAAGATATACAAACATATACCACTAATTTTGTATCGTTCTGAACTCTCGTTAACGTTAATTTGTAACTCTAACCTATATTAAAATCAACTATATTTATAATTAAGACATTGTTAACTTAATTAGTTAATTTGAAATGAAAAAATTTTATAAATTAGATTAAAATATGATGTATGAGCATATTTATATTATCAAGATAATGGAACTAACACGTAGGAATCGATTTCGTGTAATTTTGATATCTCTAGATAGGATTTCTAACTTGATTAAATTTTTCTAAGTTTTTTTATTCTAGGACGATTCCTGGATTCGTCCCAGAATCAGGGACGAATCCAGGATTCGTCCATGATTTATAAAACTTAATTATTATTATTATTTTTTGGGAAATTCTACGATGAATTGATTATTCGTCGTAAATTTTGTGACAAATAATAAATTCGTTGCAGAATTAACAACGAATATTTAAATTCGTTGCTGAATTGCAACAATTTTTGGGACGAAAAATATTTTGTTGCTAAATTGCGACAAACGTATTTCGTTGCTAAGTTCGTTCCTAATTTGCGACAAATATTTTTTTTGTCGCAAAATTTGTTGCAATTATGGGACAAAAAATATTTGTCCCAAAATTTCGTCCCTGAATAATTGTTTTTTTGTAGTGTAGATCACCATGTCGACTAACACGTCAAATACTCTCTCTCTGTGATCCGTCCTTAAGAAGGACAAGCTCAACGGAGCCAATTTCCTGGATTGGTACAGAAACTTGAGGATCGACCTCAAACAAGAACGAAAACTCTACGTCCTAGAGCAACCTCTTTTAGAGAAGCACCTATCACTACCGTCACTCGCGTTAAAAAAGATGCTTACAAGAAGTATCAGGATGATGCACTTGATGTATCATGTCTCATGCTTGCCACCATGAACTCTGAGCTTCAGAAGCAACATGAGAACGTGGATGCACATGATATGGTTGAGCACTTAAATCAACTATATCAAGAGTAAGCTAGGCACGAGCGGTTTAAGGTATTTAAGACCCTATTTGCATGCAAGATGCAAGAAGGAACTCCCGTAGGAACTCACGTACTCAAGATGATTGGGTATGTCGAGAACCTTGAATTACTAGGATTTTCACTGAGTCAAGAATTGGCCACGAACATTATCCTGCAATCGTTGTTGGAAGGGTACAATCAATTTGTCATGAAGTATAACATGAACGAAATTGACAAGTCATTGCCTGAGATGCTCAGCATGTTGAGAACTGTTGAACCCAATCTCAAGAAAATCAAGACCAGTAATGTACTGATGGTACAGAAGGGCAAAGGCAAATGGAAGCTTAAGGGCAAGGGTAAGACCCAAGCCAAAGGCAAGGCCAACTCTACTGCACTAAAGGCCAAAGGAGGGGTGCCTAAGGAAGGGATCTGCTTCCATTGTGGTGAGACCGGACATTGGATGTGGAATTATAAACTCTACCTAGAGGAAGAAAAGAAGTGAGACTTCTGCCTCAAGTATTTTTGTTATAGAAGTCAATCTATCTATTTCCTCTTCTTGGGTATTAGATACCGGTTGTGCATCTCACATTTGTACTAATGTGCAGGGCCTTCGAAGAGTTAGACTATTGACAAAGGGCGAAGTGAACCTACGAGTAGGCAATGGCGTAAGAGTTGCTACTATAGCTATAGGAACATATTCCTTGTGTTTGCCTACTGGACTTATCTTAGAACTAGAGGAGTGCTTTTATGTACCTGCACTAACTAAGAACATAATTTCTGTATCTTGTTTAGATAAGAAAGACTTTTCATTTATCATAAAGGACAAATATTGTTCTATAATGTTAAATGACATGTTCTATTGTAGTGCACCACTTATGAATGGACTCTATATTCTAAACTTAGAGAACTCAATCGATAACATAAATATCAAACGGTTCGAACCAAATGATTTGAACCAAACGTATCTCTGGCATTGTCACTTAGGTCATATAAATGAGAGTCGCATATTCCAGCTCCATAAGGATGGATTACTGAACTCATTTGATTTTGAATCATATGAGACATGTGAATCTTGTCTTCTAGGCAAGATGAACAAGACTTCATTTAGTGGGCATGGCGAAAGAGCGACAGACTTGTTAGGACTCATACATACTGATGTATGTGACCCATTCAATGTCGCAGCTAGAGGAGGCTATCAGTACTTCATTACTTTCACTGATGAGGTCAGTAGATACGGCTATGTGTATCTCATGAAACACAAGTCAGAATCCTTTGAAAAGTTCAAAGAATTCAAGAGTGAGTTACAAAACCAACTTGGCAAGAGCATTAAGATGCTTCGATCAGATCGAGGTGGTGAATACCTTAGTTAAGAGTTTCGTGACCATCTAGCAGAGTGTGGGATCATATCCCAACTCACTCCACCTGGAACACCATAATGTAATAGTGTGTCCGAGCGGAGAAATCGTACTCTATTAGATATGGTACGATCGATGATGAGTCAGACAGATCTTCCTACTTCCTTCTAGGGATTCGCTCTAGAGACGACTCTTTTCACACTTAACTGAGCTCCATCAAAGGTCGTCATAAATACACTATATACGATATGGACTGAAAAGAGTCCCATGATGTCTTTTATGAGGATTTGGGGTTGTAAGGCTTACGTTCGATGTCATGACTCAGATAAACTTTCACCCAAATCTGATAAGTGCTATTTTATAGGATATCCCAAGGAAACGAAGGAATATTACTTCTACAATCCCACACTAGGCAAAGTGTTTGTCGCTAGAAATGACATTTTTCACGAAAGAGAGTTTATTTCTAGAAGAAATAATGGGAGTACAATCCATCTTGAAGAAGTTCAAGATGTAGATAGTACTTAGGCCTTGATGGACATTGAACATGCACCACAAAGTGTTGTGGATCATGAGATTATTGCACGAGAAATTATGGATCAACAACATATTCAAGTAGACCAACCTCTTCGCAGATCTGATATGATACATCGTCAACCTGAGAGATACTCATTTCTCTTGTCTGACCATGATGACGTTATGCTTGTTGAGTTGAACGAGCCTACATCCTATCAAGAAGCTGTGATGAGCCCAGATTCTGAGAAATGACTAGAGGTCATGAAGTCTGAAATGGAATCCATGTACACTAACCAAGTATGGACTTTGGTTGATCCACCTAAGGGAATTAAACTCATCGGGTGTAAGTGGGTCTTTAAATGAAAGACTGACATGAATAGTCTTATGCATACTTATAAAGGATGATTGGTACCCAAAGGTTTCAAGCAGATTCATAGTATCAACTATGATGAAACCTTTTCATCAGTTGCAATGCTTAAGTCTATTCGGATCATGCTTGCTATTACAGCTTACCATGATTACGAGATCTGGTAGATGGATGTCAAAACTGTTGGTGCTTGGATGGCTAGAGGGGGGGGGTGAATGTAGCCAGACACAAAACTCTTGCTCTCTTTGAACTCTTCTACACTAGGTTAGCAGCAGCGGAAACAAAACAACCAGAGAAACAAACTTAACAGAAATGCAGAAACGGAGAAAACAAACCACAGACGCTAACACCGCGATGTACAAGGTTCAGGGATAACTTGCCCCTACTCCTTGGCGTGCCCATGAGGTGGGTGAACCCTTGATCGTCGGCAAATCAAGCCCCAGGTGACCCCGGATATAACAGCGACTCCTTCTCGGTGGAGAAACGTCTCCACAATTGCCTCAAGATGATATGAGATTAAGTGCACTCGACAATGAGAAGGATCGCTCACAAAAATACAGCAAGAACACTCAAGCACAAAGCCACAGAGAGCACACAACACGGCCTAGCCAAACTCCTCAAGTTTCTGTCTGTTCTTTTTTTTTCGCTCCTCTACTTCCAGCTTTGTCTTAAGCCTCTTCTCCTCGTCGCCAAGCCTCGTCAGCACCCTCTTAGCACAACCTGAACCCACTGACCTCCCTGAGCACTCAATCCACTGAAGACCTCTTCAGCTGAGCCTCCGTCAGTCGCCAGCCGCTCCTCAGAAGCCGTTGAAAGCTGAGAAGAGAATCCATCCAAACCTACTCAATGGAAAGTCCCATTTGACTATCCTCCATTATTTGAATCATCCCTGTAAAGCCTGCACACTCCAACAGAAGCTTAGCAAATGCATATCAAACAATATCACATAATATCAGCAGGTAGCAAAGATAACACAGACGCGATCAGAAGTCTGACAGCGATTTCGAATTAAAGTTCAGCTTCTGATCAGTCACCAGGCCGATCAGAGAGGTCCCTGATTGGTCACCAGACCGATCAGGGTTAGCTGATAAGTGTCATTTCGTTGATCATTTTATATGCTTAAATCCGTGTTTGACCCATATTTTACTTGTGTAATTGTGGATTTACCCTAGGTTTTAGGATTTATATTCTTTTTGGACTTAATTGCAAATTTTGATATTTTCGAGTTGTTTTGTCACTAAATTTTTGATCAACTTTTGTAGGCTTGGAGGGATCATGACCTAGGTTATGTTGGGTCAAGGTTGAGTCGAAAGTGGACCAGATCAAAGGAATCAAGCGTCGACTCATTTGGACCGTCCGATGCAAGAACGGTTAGATCTAGACCATCTGAGAACTTCTGATCGATCCGAGCTGGGGTTAAGTCTAATCGAGCGATCAGATCAAGATCTGAGAGTTTCAGCCCAATCGGAGATCATCTAGCCGTTGGATCACGATCAGAGTGATCTAGACCATCCATACAAAGATCAAGATGATCTGAACCATCCGTTGGAGATCTGGCAGATCCGAGCTACCACGAGGATGATCCTGACCTTTGATCAAGATCTGGAAAATTTGAATCAAATCGGACAAAGATCCACCGTTGGATGAAGCGGTATTAATCTCAGCCGTCCAAATTAAATGGTTTAAGTTTAAATTGGAATTCCCTCGGCAGATCTCGGCGTCGCGTCTTCGCAGCTCAGCTTCGTTCTTTTTCAGTTCTCCTTCATTTTTCTTCGCGATTTCTTTCAATCAGAGGCGTGACCAACTCGATCAGCACCTTGGAGCAAGATCTGGATCCTCGGAGGAGGTTTCTATGGAGATTTAATCACTGATTTGCAGCTGTGTGCGAATCTGTGATCAGATCTGAAATTAGAGCTAATTCCCAGCGATTTGCGAGTTTAAGGGTTCTTGACTTGCCCTTGCGTGACGAACAAGGTGGTCTTGAGACAAGGAATGATCGAGGATTAGTTTTAATGAAATTTCTGTTGTTTTTCAGCTGTAATTTTAGTTCTGCAAACTATTCTGTTTTTCTGTTTTCATATCAGATGTTTTAGAGAGCTTATTTGAATCGATTCTGCCTTAATTAGGTTTCGTATCTGCATTTCAATTAGACAATTTGCTTTTTAGTTAAAGGTTCCATTTAATCTCAGTTTATTCCAATTTCATTTCTGCGTATCACAGATGTGGAATTCTGCGAGTAGTGTCAATGGTAGCTTAGGACTAAATTGGTATCAAGTTACATGTTGTTTCTAGTGTGCTAAGGTGCTTGAAATTAATTCGTAGCACGTTTGGCTTGTTTTTGAGCTTTATCATCACTATATGCAATTGTTGCTCTTTAAGTTGGTAGCTAGCATGTGTTTCAAGTTAGTTGCTTCCGAAAGTTTTCATTACTGTTTCCATTCTTTAGCTTAGCATTGAGTTGCATTTTGAAATAAGGTTTGCTTCATTAAGTCTCCATTGGTTAAGTCCTTAATTGCTATTACCTTGCCTAGTTCGCTTAGTTAATTTTGTCCTTCCTTTTCATTTCTTTCTCTTGCATTTTTCTTGTCTATTTGAAACCAAAATCCCATTTCTTATTTGAAACCCAAAAACATTACGACACATAAACGCGAGCTCGAATCAAACAAACTTGAACTAGCCCTTGGAAAAAATACGACCTGTGGCCCCTTTACTACGCTTTTCTTCTTTGATTGCAAAAAGGGTTTCCAGCTTTCATTTATAAATTTCTAAATTTGAGACCCACATTCGTGACAGTCATTTTGGGTCCATCAAATTTTTGGCGCCGTTGCCGGGGAAGCAACTAGTTGATTTGTTTGATTTTTGCTTGTGTGCTTTGGGCATATCATTTGATCATATTTTCTTGTGCTTTATCTTTGGTATACGGCTGCTGCCATTTTTTCTTGTTTGTTTTGTGACAGGGTTGCAAGATCAAAATGTTTTCAACTGCACAATCCGAACAATCAGAGCTCAAAGATGCACTGGAGGAGTTAAAAAATACGATTAAGCACTTGAAATCTCAACAGAGACCCAACAGTGATTCATCTACTTACCCACAACAATTTCAACAATTTCAGCAGCCCTATTCAGATTTGCAGCAATACCAAGCTTTCAATCAGCACCCACAACAATTTCAACCCCAATTTCAGAATTTTCAGCAAGAGTACAATCCAAATTTTCTACAAAATTTTCAGCAAGGTCAGCTATCCTTTCAACCAAGTCAGAATTTTCAGCAGGGGTTCCAACCATTTCAGACTTTCCAGAATCAAAATCAGAGTGGATTTCAACCTTCACAGCAATATTTTCCACCAAACGATCAGAATTTTCAGCCACCATTTCAGAGTTTTCAATTCCAGAATCAAAATTTTCAGCAGCCAATCCAATCTTTCAACCAACAATTTCAGCCCTACGATCAGAGTTTTCAGAATCATAATTTTCAACAATCTCCACCAAGTTGTGAACCAAGTTTTCAGCAGTTTAATCAGCCCATTCAACCATTTGAGCAGCCCCAACAGCTCCAATTTCAGAATGCACCGTCTACTCTTGATATTCAGCAACCTTATCTCACATTTCAGGAACAACAAGTTGCTGAATCTGCTCTTAAAAATATTCAGAGACGTCTTGGAGAATTACAAGATCAATGGAATCAAATAAAAACCCAAAGATCAGGACAACTATCTTATCAAGCTACTTTTAATTCTGAGGGGAATGATTGTGATTCTATAGGTGTAGGGGATTGCACTGAGCCCCAGGGACCACCTATACTGGTTGATGTATCAGGAAATCCAGAGGATAGGATTGAGAGTGTAGGGGATTGCACTGAGCCCCAAGAATCACCCATTCCTACTGGTTTAGAGGCATTGGAGGAGATTGATTGCAGAACTTGTGATAGTTTTAAAGTCAATTCTGAAACTTTACAGGATCATTCTATACTTTTATTTTGTGATGATTTAGTTGTTGATGATTCTAACTTTTCTAATATGGGTGTTGCAGATATGGTTGATGAAGCATGCGTTGTAGATGAATCTATAGGTGTAGGGGATTGCACAGAGCCCCAGGGACCACCACAAGATTCAAAGGATGAACCAGAAAGTGTAGGGACTTGCATGGTGGAAGCAAGCACCCAAGGATCACCTACTTTAGTTGATTGTCCACCAGAGCTTGAGGCTGAAGAGGAGCATGAACTTGATCAGGAGGAGGCCATGGATACATCTACTCTTGTAGAACCTCCAGGTATTCTCCAGCACGCTCAGGTAAGTATTTCTCCTCTTTGTTCAGAAAAATGTAGCGAGGTACCTAATGCTGACTTTATTGGTTATGATGAATTTATTGATATACCTTGTGTAGAAATTGCTTGTACAAATCCAATAAAGGTACCCAAAATTGATTTCCTTGATTGTAATGCATTACTTGATACATCTCTTGTAGATATGGGTTGCGAACAAATTTTAGAGGAACCCATAATTGATGTAGTTTGTTATGATGATATTCTTGATACATATTATGCTGATAGTGGAAAATTTTTAGAAGAACCTGAAATTGAAGTTGTTTATTGTGAAGAATCTCTTGCTATTTCTTATGCTGAAATTGAATGTGAAATACTTATGGAGGTACCTGAGATTGATCTTATTGGCTGTGAAACATTTCTTGATATACCTTTGATGGATTTTGATTGTGAAAATTTTTTAGAAGAACCTGAAATTGAAGTTGTTTATTGTGAAGAATCTCTTGTTATTTCTTATGCTGAAATTGAATGTGAAAAACTTCTGGAGGTACCTGAGATTGACTTTATTGACTGTGACACTTTTCTTGATATATCTCATATAGAACATGCTTGTGAAAAATTTACTGAGGTACCCAAAATTGATTTTATTGGATGCGATGCATTTTTAGATACATTTTATGTAAAGATTGATGATATTACACTTCTTTCTTACCCTGCACGCTTGAGGAAGGTCTTACATGGTTTTGCAGGGTCCAGAAGACTACTGGAATGGGTACTCCACCTAAACAGTCTCCGACCTCCTGGAAGATTTTCCAAAAAGAATAAAGAGGGAGGAGATGATTTTGCTTTAACTTATAGCACTCCACCTCTGAAGTGGCTATTGTACCTAAATCACCTTCGGCCACCTGAACAATTTATTGCAAAGTTTAAGTGTGGGGGAGTCATGCAAAATAAAATTGAGCAAATGAAGGAAATATTTTTAGCTACTCCTCCACTACCAAGATGGAGATTATTTCTTGATAGACTCCGACCGCCAGAAATAAAAGGGAGTTTACTTTTTCTTGCATTTTCTTTCATTGCCATTTTCATCTTTATGCTTGCTAGAAGTAGAATTTTCTTTTAAAATGAATTCTTGCTAATAAATGCATAAATAGGGTAGAATGAATAAAAAGACATTATAAATGCCATTTTATGTCTTTTAGGAACTTATTCTTCATGAGTAGGAATAAAATGTATCCCTCTAGATTATCTTCATAGCATTTTAGAGTCTTTTGAAAACAAATTAAATTTGGTTGTTAAAACTTAGGGTTTAAGCTCATGGATGAAATCTTGGATGCTTGAGTACTACTTGGCCATAGATTCTTGATTGAGGACTTGAGATGAATTATTTGTACCTAGTGAGGTCTAGCCTTATTTTTGTGACACATACATGTGATTGTACTCTAGAACTTGCTTAGGTTCTTTCAAAATCATATTTCAATGATTAGATCACATCTATAGAGGCTAATAAATTTGTTTACCTTTCCATGTCAATTTTTGGCAATAATCATGTTCATTCTATTTTCTTTCCTTATTTCCTACTCCTTATCATGCTTTCTAGGGACTTGTTTGTTTGGGGAATGTTCTTTGATGCTATTTTGCCTGAGACGGACAAAAGATTAAGTGTGGGGGAGTGGTTAGTGATGTGGAATCAAGTTTTATCAAGGATGCATTTCTTTTGAAGAAAAAAAAAATTTTTTTTTATCATGTGCCAAATTGAGTTGAGTTTGGTATCAAGATCAAGCAAGAAGAAGTAGTGAAGGAAGACAACAATTGAGGCATCTAGACTCTTGCTCATTCTTTGAAAATCAAAGGAAAACAAATGGCATACAATGAAGAAGAAGAAAAAAATCTGCAATTAAGAGAAGGAAATGGCACACAAAGGAAGAAGATGTATCAACATTTTGTCTTGAAGCATGTTTCAGCTATTATGCTAGAGGATGAATGGTAGCTGAGTTAACATGAAACTAGTGCAGAAATTCAATGCAAAGCTTAATACAGTTATAGAAGGAAGAAAAAAAAAACCGAGCAAAGTGGGAAAGAAATGAAAAAAAAAAACACAAAAGAAGCAAGTTATCAAGCCATTGAGTGGAAGAGTATGTTTTGATATCTGAATTAACTGGAAACCTTGGAAGTGTGAAACTG
>JAGFNQ010000256.1:512935-686666 GCA_024364735.1 Boesenbergia rotunda | reverse complement strand
TAGATTTAGATAACGAACCAGAAAGTGTAGGGACTTGCATGGTGGAAGCAAGCACCCAAGGATCACCAGTTGATTGTCCACCAGAGCCTGAGGCTGAAGAGGAGCATGAACTTGACCAGGAGGAGGCACAGATACATCTACTATTATAGAACCTTCAGGTATTCTCCAGCACGCTCAGGTAAGTATTTCTCCTCTTTGTTCAAAAAATGCAGTGAGGTACCTAGTACTGATTTTATTGATTTGATGAATTTATTGATATACCTTGTGTAGAGATTGTTTGTGAAAATCCAATAGAGGTACCAAACATTGATTTCATTGATCGTACTGCATTACTTGATACATCTCTTGTAATATGGATAGCGAAATAATTTTAGAGGCACCCATAATTGATGTAGTTTGTTATGATGAATCTTTAGATACATCTTTTGTGATATGGATAGTGAAAATTTTTAGAAGTGCCTGAAATTGATGTTATTTATTTTGATGAATCTCTTGTATTCATATGCTGAGGTTGAATGTGAAAAACTATGGAGATATCTGATATTGATTTGATTGGCTGTGACCATTGCTTGATACATCCTTGTAGAAATAATTGTGAAATTTCTATTGATGAGTCCAGAAATTGATTCTTTATTTGTGATGAGTTCCTGGATGCAACATTTTGTAGAAATGATTTTGAAAATTTCATTGAGATACCAGAATTTGATTTAATTGAATATGATGCAGTTTTGGATTCATTTTATGCAGAGACTGATATTATTCATTTCTTTCTGACCCTGAACGCTTGAGAGGGTATTACATTGTTTTGCAGGGTCCAGAAGACCAGGAGTGGGTGCTCCAACTGAACAGACTCCAGCCTCCTGGAAGGACTTCTGAAGGGCATCAAGAAGGAGGAGATGATCTGACTTTAATTAAAAGCACTCCATCCCTTGAATGACTCTTGAACCTGAATCGCCTTAGGCCACCTGAACAAAATATTGTGAAATTCAAGTGTGGGGGAGTCCAAAGTCTCCCAGCCACCCAGACTCCTCCACTACCAAGATGGAGGCTTCTTCTGGATCGACTCCGTCCACCCGAATAAAGGGGAGTTTATTTTTTTCTTGCATTTTCTTTTATCGCATTTTTCACTTTTATGTTTTCTAGAGTAAATTGAATAAATAGACATTGTAAATACCATGTCTTTTCTTTTAGCACTTTTTCTTCATGAGTAGAAATAAATGTATCCCTCTAGGTTATCTTCATGTCATTTTAGAGTCTTTTGAAAATAAATTAAATTTGGTTGTTAAAACTTAGGATTTGAGCTCATGGATGAATCTTGGATGCTTGAGTACTTTTGCTTTAGATTCTTAATTGAGGATTGAGATGGATTATTTTTACCTAGTGAGAATTAGCCTTATATTTGTGACACATACATGTTATGTACTCTAGAACTTGCTTAGGTTCTTTCAAAACCATATTTCAATGATTGGATCACATCTATAGAAGCTAATCATTTGTTTACCTTTCCATATCCATTTTAGAAAAAAAAATCATGTTCATTCCATTTTTCTCTACTTATTTCTTACTCTTACCCTCACTTTTCTTTGGACTTGTTGTTTGATATGTTTCTAATGTTATTTTGCCCGAGACGGACAAAGATTTAAGTGTGGGGGAGTGATTAGTGATTTGGAATCAATTTGTATCAAAAGAGGCAATTCATGTCAACGAAAAAAATTTTCTGCATTTTTATGTGCCAAGTTGAGTGATTCGGTGTCAAGAATGCACAAGAAGAAGTGATAAGGGATGGAACCAATTGAAGCATTCAGATTTCTAACCATCCTTTGAAGATCCAAATGGCACACAAAGAATCTGAAAAATCTGTGCCAAGAATACCAAGAGTTGATGTGAAGCATGTTTTGATCAGGGAATCTGAATTGCATGAGAAGGGGTGCTGCCGAGTGCTGCATCTGAGAGCTACTGAATGATACAAACCAAATTCGATTGAAGCTGAGTTCAAGGAGAATCTGAGCAGGAATTTTCAGATCAAAAACAGAATTTAAAAGGCTGACCAAAGGCTGAAAGAAGCTGAGAAAAAGCTGTGCAGAAGCTAAAACTGAACTGCATTGCAAACTGAAAACTGGAATCTGAGAAGCTGACCAAATCTTGCCCAATGTTACAAGCTGAGTTCAAAGATAGCTGCAAGACTGATGAAATCTGTGGAAGAAGTGTAGTGAAGGAAAGAATTCAGAATCGGAAAAAAAAACTACAATTGTGATACCATAAAACAGTTTTGTATCAACTTGAAAAGGAAGTTGATTTTTCAAGGCTGTGAATCAGGAAATTGAGTACATGGATGCATCGGAATGGTAGAGCACATCCACTGCTGATCAGAAAAAATTGGAGTTGTTTGAAATTCCAGATCAGATCAGAGAAAGAAAAAGAAAAAAAACAGTGACTTGGCTGGAAATCCAACTGATTGATCAGAAATTGTGTTTGTAAAGCTGAATTGCAGCTCACTGATCAGAAAAGGAAGCTGATTTGCAACTAATCTGAATTGGATTGAAATCGTGCAGATCAGGAATGAATAAAACAGTGAGGAAGCAAACAATCAGCTAAGAACAAAGAAGAAGAAAATTTGCAATGAGTTCTTGGAGCTGCCACTTCTTGTGCCAAAACAGTGCTGATCAGTCCACTTGAAGCTCACCGTACAAGAAAGAAAGAAAGCAGAAAACTAATCAGCAGCTGACCAAGAGAAAAAAAAGAATGAGAAAAGAGAAGCAAAAACAAGTTGGCACGCAATAGTAGAAACTTGGCACAAGGAAATCAAGAAAAGGTTTTTCATTCGATTCAAAGGAAATTATTCAAGATTAACTCCACCACATTTGTGATATCACTAGAGGACTGTAAAGATGGGGCAAAGCACATTGGAAACATACTTGAGCAACCAAGTCTCCCACTTAATCCATTTTTCCATTTTCTTTGCTTTTATTCCATTTTTCAGCATTTTCCATGTTTTCACTTGTTTTTGTAGATGTTGATCCTAATCATGATTAATGGTGGAGATTAGAAAATAAGCAAGCTTATGGTAGTGCAAGAAGCATGTGTGTTTGAGTGAGCTCCACTTACATCATCAACTTAGAACTTAAGGAGAGAGCCACCCAAATTTTTCCTTGAAAGACTAGTGATTTAAATTCATCTCAATGACTCATGATAGATGAAAATGCCAAGTTGTTGATTTAAGGACAAGATACTACTCCATAGAGCTTAGATTTATGAGAATTGACAACCCTAGGTAATTTCTTTTCATTTGTTTCTAATTATGCTTAAGAGAGCCTAAGGGATACATATTTAGTTGTTTCGCGAGACGCTCAAGGTTAAGTGTGGGGGAATTGATAAGCACCATTTTATTGATTATTTTAATTGCTAAAATCCATGTTTGATCCATGTTTTTATTGCTTAATTATGATTTTACCCTAGGTTTTGGAACTTTATCTTATTTTGGACTTAATTGCAAAATTACATAATTTTTGGATTATTTGGCCACTAATTTTCTGATATATTTTTGTAGGCATGAAAGGATCCTGGACCTAGGGCATACTGGGTCAAACCTGAGTCGGAAGTGGAACCGGATCGAATTATCAAGCCTACGATTAATCCGGGCCGTCCGATTCAAGAGCGGCTAGATCTGAGCCATCCGGGACGATCTGAAACAATCCGAGCTAGGTTTAGGGTTGATCAAGCTCTATGATTAGGGATGGAAACAGGCCAGGCCAGGCCTGTATAATAGCAAACAGGCCTGAGCCTGGCCTGTGGCCTGTTATAGGCTTTATTTTAGGCCTGAGCCTGGCCTGTTTAATAGCCTGGCCTGGCCTGTGGCCTGTTTACAAAGCCTATTCAATAATCTGATATAGATATTCTGATTTTGGATAAGAAAACATCAAAGATTTTAGATTAAGCTAATTTTTCAGAATTGAATATAAATGTTTAATAAAATATTCAGCACTCTCTATGTAGCATACAAATATATAATTGTTGTCAAATTTGAAGCAATGGAGCACTGATCTGGTGGTTAGGTGAGTGTGAATAGGTATTTGCTTACTCCTGCGTCCAGGGATCAAACCTTGCCATCCCTACATTTATATTATATTTTGATATTTATTAATTTATAGAATACATATTTAACAGGCCCAGGCCGGCCTGTCAGGCTTTATAGGCTTTATATTGAGCCTGGGCCTGGCCTGATAAGCAAAATAGGCTTTCAAAATAGCCTGTTTATTATTTTAATTTTTAACAGGCCAGGCCAAATACAGGCCAGGCCACAGGCCCCTGATAGGCCGCCTGGCCTATTTCCATCCCTATCTATGATCAAGATCTGAAGGTTTCATCCCAATCAGAGCTAGATCAACCGTTGGATCAAGCAAGGAGGGCTCTAGAGCGTCCATTCACAGATAGAGTTGATCTGGACCATCCGTTGCATATCTGGAGGATCCGAGCTACCACAAGGCAGATCCTGACCCCATATCATCATCATAAAAGTTTGGCTCAAATCAGACCAAGATCTACCGTTGGATTGAAGTGGATTAATCTGGACCGTCCATTGGTTTCTATTTAATCAAAATTTCGCCGCAGCCAAGCCTTGTCGTGTCTTCGCCATTAGCAGCTTAGTTTCCTTCTCGTTTTCTCGTTTGTTCATCGTTTTCCTTCAAACTTTCTTCATCAGAGGCGTGACCAACTCGATCAGCATCTTGGAGCAAGACTTGGATCTTTGGAAGAGAGTTTCATGGCGATTTTAGCTCGAAATTGTGCCGGGTGCAGAGCTGTGCGAGGGTTTCGGCAGAGCTGCGATTCGAGCTCTTGGATCTCAATCGCGTCCATTTCTTCCCATCTGAACCATCTGTAGGGGTTCTAGGATGAGTTCAGATGAATTCCAAATCATCACCGCATCTTTCCACATCGAGATCTAAGAGTTGAATTGGAATTTTCCAGCTGTGTTCAGTTTTGAGCAGATCTGACATTGGAGCTCAATTTCTAGAGATTTGCGAGTTTAAGGGGTTCTTGGCTTGCCCTTGCGTGACGAACAAGGTGGTCTTGAGACGAGAAACTGATCGAGGCTTAGTTTTAATCGCATTTCTTTTGCTTTCTTTAGCTGTAATTTCAGTTTCAGCTGCATTTCAATTCTGTTTTCGTATTACTGCTGTAATCTCATTTCTGAATTGCTTCTACTTTCGCTAGGATTTAATTCTGCAAGTAATTAGCTAGGGAATCGTTCAGTGATCAATTTGGACTTGATTTCAGTTTAATTTTTGTTCTGTCATAGCGTATCAGAGCTGTTGTTGTTGAGTATCAGTTTCTAATTTTGATTCTGCAGGTTCGAGCTTATTAAGTGTAGTTTTTGGTTTTGTCTTACTTCAATTCGTTTAAATTCTGCATTAGTATCAGTTTAGGAGCTTGTTAGAGTACAACAGATCGCAATCTCAATTCAGTTCTTGATTTCCTGTTGCGTATCAGTTTGAATTCTGTGTATCAATCCATTACCGCAATCAGCCATTTCTGCACTGTTTTGCACCTAATTTCTGAATTTCTTCTTCAGTTCTCAGTTTCGTTCAAATGATAGCTACCTTTTCAAGCTAAGGAACTAGTTGCATTCCTGAATTTGGTAGTTTCTAGTGCTGAATTTAGCAGAAACATTAGGTGAATAAGATTTTATGCCTTTGTAGCAAGTTGTTTCGGTTTATTCACTTTGTATCAAAAATCAGCTTCAGTTTTAAGTAAATGAAATTGTGAACGTGATAAGGTGTTGGGCAGTAGCTTATCTTACATCCAATAGTTTCTGAATTTTATTCTCCATCTTTGCATATGAATTTTACTTTGGTTGTTTGCACTTAGTGTCAATTTAATTTTCGGCAGTGCCCTTGAATTGATTAGCTTAGATTGCTTAGCCTTGTTCCAATTCATTTGCTTTGTTTTTGTCTTGCAATTAATGTCAGGTTACATTACTAGATTTGATTAAGTGAAATTATTTGATTGTGTTTCCATTGGTTAAGTCCTTAATTGCCATTACCTTGTCTAGTTCACTTAGTTAATTTTGTCCTTCCTTTTCATTTCTTTCTATTGCATTTTCTTGTCCATTTGAAACCAAAACCCACATTCTATTTGAAACCCAAAAACATTGACGACATATAAATGCGGTTTGAATCACACAACTTGAACTAACCCTTGGAAAAATACGACCTGTGGCCCCTTTACTACGCTTTTCTTCTTTGATTGCAAAAAGGGTTTCCAGCACATTTATAAATATCTAAATTCTGATGGATCTACATTCGTGACAACTTTAATTAGCTAAATTGGGTCCATCAATGTCCATCTTTAAGTAATATTCCATCTTCGATCTCCAATATTGGAAGTCAGCGCCATCGAAGAATGGAGGTCAGGTGGTGGAGAAGCCTTCCCTCAATGCCATGGATGTAGTTCTCAGTTGTTAATCCGCAAAAACAGAGCCCCAAGCTCTGATACCACTTGTTGGAACCCGTATGGCTAGAGAGGGGGGTGAATATAGCCAATCACTTTGACCTTTGGCACTTATCAAATTTCTGCACTCAACCTTATCAGTAGCACAGCGGAAGAAACAAAGGAAACAAAACAGTGCAGAAAACAGAAAACGAAGGCAAACAAACACAACTAGCAAGATCGCTAACAAGGAGGGTTTACAAGGTTCGGGGATAACTTGCCCCTACTCCTTGGCGTGCCCTTAAGGTGGGCGATCCCTTGATCGTCGGCAGATCAAGCCCCGGTTATCACCGGATAGAAAGCAACCTCCTTCTCGGTGGAGAAACCTCTCCACAGCGTTTCAATCACAGATTTAAGTTTAAGCACAAAGAAACAACAAGAAGGATCTTACTCAAACACTTAGCAAGGACAAGAACACAGCAAGCTTTCCTGAGCTCCACCCAGCGGCGATCTCACGCAAGAAACCCTTCCTCGTGTCTTCCCGCTGTCGGACTCCAAGCCTCTTGTTCTCTCCTTCAAGCGCTCAAGTAATGGATGATTGCTTCTTGATTGCAGTAGCTTGCTCAAGGTGATGAAAACTTCAGAACGCACAAGCTAGATGTGGAGAACACAAAGGCGCAGTAAGAACTTAGTTCGCAAACTCTAGAACCCTGCTTCAACGAAGCCTTCTTCCGCCCTTTTGTTTCTCCACTCAGCACCAGGTGACAGCATCTCCTGCAGCGCCTCCAGCAGCTTCCCTGCCAACGCCAGCTACCACTGAGCCCTCCCTGGACTTCCTGAGCTCCCCTCAGCCAAGCTCCAGTCGGCAGCTCCAGTCTGTAGCTCCAGCCGTTGCAACCTGAGATGGAAAACGGACAAACCTGCTCCAAGGAAAGTCTCCATTGACTTCTCCTTGAGTGTTTGAATCCTCCCCTATCACCTGCAGCTTAATCAGAGTGTTAGAGCAGCATATCACACAGTAAATCAAGTATCAGATGTAAGCAGCAGAGAATCGGATACGGTCAGGCGCGATCAGAGCGTCTGACAGTGCAATTTGAATTAAGGTGATCAGTCACCGGACCGATCGGAGAGCCTCCTGATCGGTCACCAGACCGATCAAGCTGGGTCCAGACCGATCAGGCTCCGTCCTGATTGGTCTCCAACGCTTGATTAGAAATCGCGATTTCTTTGGGACTCTTCTGGATCGATCACCAGACCGATCCCAGGTTGTGGATCGATCACCCGACCGATCCACCCCTTTATCGGGCGATTTCTGAGCTTCGCAGTCCAGACCTCCTGATCGATCACCGGACTGATCAGGCAACCTCCTGATCGGTCACCAGACAGATCAGGTTGTGACCAAACCGATCAGGCTCCGTCCTGATCGATCATAGAGAGGAACCTGCGACGCTGGATCGTTCTCCGGAACGATTTGCACAGTGATCCTGATCGGTCACCAGACCGATCAGGAGCAGATCAGCAAGGGAACTCAACCTCACTGTTTGCTCCCTGATCGGTCACCAGACCGATCAGGAGCCAAGCAATGGGTGAAACGCATACTCCCTGATCGGTCACCAGACCGATCAGTCATCGCTGGATCGGTCACCAGACCGATCCACGAAGGAGCACCATGTCAACTCCCTGATCGGTCACCAGACCGATCCAGGGGCTCCAACCTAGCCCACCAAGCTAGGATTTCATCCACCTTAGCCCTCCAAGCTAAGGATTTTTCACCTAACCCTCCAAGTTGAGAATTTGCACCTAACCCTCCAAGTTAGGACTTTTCACCTAGCCCTCCAAGCTAGGACTTTTCACCCAACTCTTCCGGATTAGGACTTTCCAAACCTAGCCCTCCAAGCTAGGACCTGACCCTCCAAGCCAGGACTTTTTCACCTAATTTTCCAAGATGGGAATTTGCACCTAACCCTCCATGTTAGGACTTTTCACCTAACCCTCCAAGCTAGGACTTTTGACCCACCTCTTCCGAATTAGGACTTTTCACACACCTATCCCTCCAAGCTAGGATTTTCAACACCTAACCCTCCAGGTTAGGATTTTCCAACACCTAGCCCTCCAAGCTAGGATTTTCCATACCATGCCTAATCCCTGATCAGGACTTAATCATAATCAATAATTATCCACCTAAACTAAAATCGGTGTCAACACCAAAACAACAATCAGGGCCAGACTGCATCAACACTAATGACTTTGACTCTTTATCTTCCTAGTGTATTAGTGGCTTGTGTTAATGGCGTATCAATTACGGATGTGGATTGGGGGATGGTTTTGCTAAGCTTCAAGTGGCCGGAATGTTGGTCCTAGTCCAAGTCGGGATGCCACTCGACTGCCTGATCAGCGAACTATCCTAGTCGCTAACTACCAAGTCTATGTTAGTATTATGAGAGAAGTGTCCTAAGGCAATCCCCTTATGGTTGTAATCATTTACTTTAATAAATGAATAATCACTATTTGAGTATACATGTTCATGTATTTGATTGAGATCTTAAACTCATTTACTGAATGTCTGCAATATAATTCACAGCATGAGAGAATTTGTGATGAATTCACGACTAGTGATTATCTCTACATGTGCAATTGTGAAGTATTAAAATTGTCCCTAGTCGATGAATTGATAAATATGGACACTGTCAATTCTGTTGAGACTAGCATGAGTTATTCTCTAATCAGCTGATTCTCACTGGCTGGTGACATTGGGATGTCCGGAGATAAACATGAATGCTAGTTAAGGGAACTAGTTCATTGGAGTGACTAGCTGTGAAACTTCATATGGTAATCTACATATAGATATGTCAATGAAAGTTCTTACTGCAGCTTAAGTGTGATGTTCCTTTGACTTGCGATGTTCAAGTCATCTTGGTCACGGAGACTTATACTTTGACATCTTAAGCAAGCATCTCCAAGAGGTGCGGACCCAGGATGATTGGGTATAAGCCGAAGTGCCCGAAGATATTTGAACAGCCTATAAAGGATTCACCACTCCTTGCGAGGGGATGTATACCCAAGGCCTATCGTCGGATTGTTACTCGAAGCCTCTGGCCAGAGCATAACATGTTCCGAGTATGAATCTCTAGGAAACATGAAAGTAATTAGAATCCGTTGGACGAAAAAAACATTACTTGGGCTAGGTGTGACGTAGTCAGCCTAGTAGGGACTGACACACATAGACCGTGTCCTGAACCAAGTGGGTATAAGATGGTGAAGGGAATGAGGCACGATTCATTAAAGCTGCTAAAGGGTTTCCGAATTATTTTTGAGGTCAACCGTTGATCTTTCGATTAATTGGGGGTCATGATGTACTACTAGGTGCCACTCATGATCGTGCTATAATTGGTTGATTATAGACGGCCAACATAAATCGAAAGCCTATTTAGTCACACGCACAACGAGTAATCCGAGGGATTTAAAACGAGTTGAAAACTGGATTTTCCGATCAAGAGAAATAAGTCGAATCTGAATTTATCAGAGGCGCATCGGAAGCTTAAAATGACTAAGTCTTTTGAAGGCTTATTGGACGAATTAAATGAGTTTAATTCGCGAGGAGGCGGCTTGGTTTGGCCGGCCAAAGAGGGTCCCCACCCTCTTTGGTTTGGCCGGCCACAACAAGGAGGGAAACCAATTTATTTGGTTTAAATTATAAAATAAATCAAGCGTGATTTGTTTTATAAAATTATGGATAAATAAATTTATATAAAGAAATTTATATAAAGAGATTTATTTTCATGAAAATTTAAATAAACCTTGGATTGATTTATTTTATTTTATAAAATCAATTATGAATTGATTTTTCCATGATAGGAAAATTTTATATAATAAATTTTTTTTGTGAAAATTTATTCCATAATAAAAGGGGAGATGTGTTTGTTTTTATTATAAATTAAGTTAGTTATAATAAAACTTGGCATAACGGAATAATTCATAGGAAAATTTATAAGATAAATTTTCATGAAAATTTATTCCGTTAAAAAGGAGACTTGACGATTAAGAGGCTACTATATAAAGGTACCAAGGTAAGATTTGAAGATTAATCCAAGAAATCAAGGATTCTTACCTCTCCTTTTCTCCCTCTCCTTCTCTCCCTCTCCCTCACGGAAGCCACAAGCCTCTCCCTCACGGTGTCCAGTGGCTTCTCCCTCACGGTGTGCCGTGACAAAGCAGCAGGCGGCCTGCTGCTTCTCCCCGACGCAAAGGATTTGCATGCAACGGGAAGGCATGGCTTTCCGTTTTGATCAATTTGCATGCAACGGGTTTTGATACATTTTTCCGTTTTGATCAATTTGCATGCAACGGGTTTTGATCAATTTGCATGCAACGGGAAAGCATGACTTTCCGTTTTGAAGCATAGCTTTCCGTTTTTGATCAATTTGCATGCAACGGGAAAGCAAGGTTTCCCGTTCTGTACATGAAGCTTGCACACCGGAGAAGAGATGCAAGGCCAAGGTTTGCTATTGGCCGTGAGTCTTCTTGGCTGAAGGGCGCAAATCATCTTCCTCCTTCTCGTCAGAATTGTGATTCCGGCCGACTTTAGTGGTTAGTTTTCCATCTCTCTCTTGATACTCTTGTCGTGCCTTTGGAGAATCTAGTAATTCTTGTCGGCACGAAACTCGTGGCTTTGCAAAGTCATCCCGAAGAGAACTCGGCGTGGACGCGAATAGAGGCGGAGCTTCCAAGGGACGCTACGGTTGGATCTCGTCCCTTACTTCGAGTTACGCGAGGTATTGAGTAAATTAGTTTACTTTTTACAAAATTTTAATTTATGATCATGTCCACACATCATAAGGTTGCATGCTAGATACGTGGTTAAAATAATTTGAGAAATTATTTATGCTAATTCTTCCGCTGCACGTAATTATTTTTTAAAATTACGAACCCGTATCCATGTTAACATGCACCCGGTCCCAACAGTCTATAGACTCTCGAGTCTGAGTGCCTACTTGAGCCGAGAAGAGTTCTACCAAGTAGCTTCCAAGTCGGGAGAGGTAGTTACCGAGTACAATTGAGCCAGCGAGCCAGTCCCAAGTGGGTCCCGTGGGATGGCAAATATACTTCCAATCTTTCTCGAGTGGATCTCTCAAGTGGAAGCGAGTGACAGAGTCGAGCCGAGCCCGATGGAAGTCAAGTTAGGTGGTGAGTCGATCTCGAGTGGTACACTGAGTCGGGAGTTGAGAGTCAGGCAGGTATCGAGAGCCGGGAGCCAAAGTCAAGAGTTGGGAGTCAGGGCAGCAATCGAGTTGGGCTTGGAAGAATGGAGAATCAAGCTGGACTAGAGAGGCGGGTCGACCTTGGCCGACTAGAGAGTCAGATTGTAGCAGAGTTGAGTGGAGATGACCCTAAGGATCCATATCGACTTTGACCCCAACTTAGCAAAGTTATTGACCTCCCTAGGACATGTGGGGCATCACATAATCCCTGCATCAATATCTTTACATCCTATGGTTTTGTAGAGAATACTATTGATCGGTTTATCTATATGAATGTCAGTAGGAGCAAGTTTACTTTTTAGTTCTATATGTTGATGACATTTTTCTTGATGGCAATGATATCACTTTGTTACATTATGTAAAGAAACTTCTCTCTAAGAACTTTGAAATGAAAGATATGGGTTAGACATCTTATGTGATGAGAATAAAAATATTCCATAAAATATCATAAAGATTATTGGGATCGTCTTAAAAAACTATATTAACAAAGTATAAGAGATATTCAAAATGGAAAACTAATTTGCAGGAATCGTTTCAATTTAAAAGGGGACAAATTTAGTGAAATGTAATGTCAAAATAATGACTTGGAATGAAAGGAGATGGAGTCTATTCTCTATGCAATCATGGTTGGAAGTTTAATATATGCTCAGACATGTACTTGGTTGGATATCAGTTTGCTGTTGGAATATTATTAGTTCGATATCAAAGTAATCCTAGGATAAACCATTGGAAAGCTACAAAGAAAGTTCTGAGGTACTTACTGTTGGTGCAATCAACCCAAGTATGATCGGGAGGATCATGGATTTTGATGTGTGTGTCAATATAATTAAGTTAGGGTTTCATATTGATCTAATATGTGTATGTGAGTGTGCAGGTTTGCAGGATACACATAGACTTGGTTAGACGTCTTTGGGTACGGTGAAGGGTGGCATGGAGGCAAGTCGTGGGCTTGTGTGCGCATTCGAGGGATCATAGACAAAGCAGGGACGATAAGCCGAGGGAAGCAGACTTCGAGGCGTACGTGAAGGATGGCATGAAGGCAAGCCGAGGGCTTGTTTGTGCATCGGAGGGACGAGGGCCAAAGTCGAAGAAGGCTTGAAGGCAACAGGTCGGGGCTGCTGGAACAGGGACGATGAGCTGAAGGAAGCGGACTTCGAGGTATGCATGAAGGATGGCATGGAGGCAAGCCGAGGGCTTGTGTGCGCATCTGAGGGACGGGAGCCAAAGTCGAAGAGGGCTTGAAGGTAACAAATCGAGGCTACTGGATGAAGAGTCAACCAGGTCGTAAGGTTTCGAGTACTGAGGGAATTGTACTCGGGGGCTAAGTCGTGAGGGTTCGAGTGCTGAGAGAAATGTACTCGGGAAGGGGTAACCCTAAACTTAGGGAGTGGACCAGTCGACTAGTGAGGAACCAGTTGACTGATAGGGTCCACAGAAAGATCAGTCAACTGGTCCAGGACCAGTCGACTGATGGTAACCAGAATTTGAAATGTCGGGTTGTGACATTCGAATTCAAGTGGGACCAGTCGACTGGCCTTGAACCAGTCGACTGGTAATGGTCATATCAGTCTCGAGCTCTATTTAAGGGAGCTCATTTATGACTGTTTCTTCTTGGCGAAACAAGCTTGGTAAGAGCCTGTTAGTAGCCTACAAGTGCTCAGGTCGGGTCAAGGGTTGTGGCGAGGTTTCTCCACCCATAAGGAGCAATAAGAGATAGCCGGAGGTGCTCCGGGGAATCATCCACCGAAGGATCAGGATCGTCCACCTTACGGACAGCCTTGGAGTAGCAATTTCATCTCTGAACCGCGTAAATCGGTGTGTCTTTCTTAGTTATTAGTTTTAGTTTTCATTGTTTCGCTTGCGCACTAACCATTGTAGGAAGACAAGATCGAAAAGTTGTTATTCACCCCCCCCCCCTCTAGCACACAACAAGATCCTAACACTTACAAGCCACCAAAGATTACATGTTCATATATAGAAAGTCATATCAACTTAAAGTGGTTGGATACTCGGATTCAGACTCTCCTAGATGCATGGACTCGAGGAAATCCATATTTGGGTATTATTTTTTCCTAGCAGGAGAAGCAATGTTATGGAAAAGTAGAAATAGTCCATTATTGTTACTTCAACATGGAGGTTGAATTTATGGTATTCTTTAAGGCCACGATTCACTCATTGTGGTTGCGAAACTTTATCTTGGGGCTTGACATTATCGATAACATAGCTAGGCCACTAAGGATTTATTGTAATAATACCACAGTTGTGTTTTTCTTTAAAAATGACAAGTACCCAAAAGGTGCAAAATGCTAGATTTAAAATATGGGCATTATGGATTAGTCTTTGTTAACATCATAGTAATATGGATACATATGTGTCGTAATGACATTCATATTATATGATATTTTAAAATTCAATTAAAGTTATGCTTTTGCTTATTTTCTTGTCATATACTTGTATTATTTTTGATGTGATAATAGAATATTTCTTTGAAAATATATTAAAGACAATTATAGTATTAATTAATATTGTTGGATTGTGTTGATTTTGTGATACATGGAAGGAATTATGTCATTAAATAACTTGTGATTGCCATTATCGATCATATCAATTCAATTAAAGATGATGACTTAATAATTTCAACATATAATGTGCAATTGTGGTTATTATTGAATTTTCAAATTGTCACATGAGTCAAGTGAGAGATTGTTAAATTATCGGCAAATTACCAAAGGGCGTACCCAAATATTAGTATTTACCAAAATGCGTACCATGGTTTCATTGTTACCAAATAACGCACTTATATTAGTGAACTTCCTCTTATACCCCTTCTGCCAAAGTACTGCATGTCATTTTCATTCTCTTTCTCTTTCTCTTTTTCAATAACGAATTTCGAGACATTTAAAAATATTTTTTCAGACTTTTTATTTTAAAATAATATATTATGGAATCGGATAAAAAACGTACGATAAAAATCGAAAAAATATTTCAATTAAAAAAATATCTCAATTAATAATTTAATATTTTTTAAAAATATAAATAAATTATTTTTTATATTTGATTAATATAAATTAATATATTTAATAATATTATTAAATATATTAATATATAAAAAATTTAAAAAAAGTTGAAGTTTTTTTTTTAATTTCAAACAGCGTGGGCCTGAAATAAAATATTTCAGGCCCAGCCACGCATATGATCTCAAGCAGCTCAGGGACATTTTCTTCATTTGGGAGAATAAATTTCTTAATAAACTTTGAATTTTGCAATATCAAGTAATTAAGCATGCTGAGTTTTGCACACAGACCTTTGGAGTTCAAAATCTCGACGGCGTCGAATCAAGGAATTACCCTCTTCTCCAAACTATACAACAGATGTGTTGGTTGATGTGCAATGCAAGAAGGCTTTAACCCGACTTCATTGATGATGAACTCCATGTATTGTGTACGATTCTTCTTGTGACAAGCAGCCTGGGCCTGAAATATTTTATTTCAGGCCCTGCGAGGGCCTGAAATATTTTATTTCAGGCCCAGCGTGGGCCTGAAATAACTCAGGGCCTGAAATTTTGCGTCGAATTGAAATCATGTGTTATGATAGGTTTTTTTACGTAGGTTTAAAACTTAAAGAAACATCTCTTTATATTTTTGAAATCACAATAAAAATTAATGAGAAAGACTACCTACGAGATGAATTCTAATTAATATAAAATAAGGATTATATTAAAAATTAACATATATCGATTTTTTGAATAAAAAAGTCAAAATTATTTATTATATTAATTTAAATATTATATATTATATTAATATATTTAATTTTTATAAGTTTTGATAGGAGGGCCTGAAGTCATCTGACTTCAGGCCCTCCTTAGGCCTGAAGTCAGATGACTTCAGGCCCTCCTTGGGCCTGGAGCATCTGCGTAAATAATTAATTTAATCAAAATAATTAATTATAAAAAAAACTTCTAATGATTATTTTTGGTGTCCAAACTTCTAATGATTATAAATTATGTTGCAATAGGAGTTTTCTAGGTCTATCAGTGGGTTTCGCTCAAAACCCACTGATATTTTTTTAGAAATCCAGATATGAGAGGTCCATCAGTGGGTTTTGCTCAAAACCCACTGATGGAACTAAACTACACCTATTACTTTGGGAAAAATAAAAATTTAAGGTTTGGACACCTAAAATATTTTCTCCAACCTCAACACTAACTTTTGATAATGGTATTTCAGAAATCCAGATATGGGAGGTCCATCAGTGGGTTTTGCTCAAAACCCACTGATGGAACTAAACTACACCTATTGCTTTGGGAAAAATAATAATTTGAGGTTTGGACACCTAAAATACATTCTCCTAACTCTACCCTAACTATTGATAATGTTTTTTCAGAAATATAGATATGGGAGGTCCATCAGTGGGTTTTGCTCAAAACCCACTGATGGAAGAACTAAACTACACCTATTACTTTGGAAAAATTAATAATTTAATAATTTTTAAAAATATAAATAAATAATTTTTATATTTGATTAATATAAATTAATATATTTAATAATATTATTAAATATATTAATATATAAAAAAATAATAAAAAATTGTAATTTTTTTGATTTCAGGCTGCGTGGGCCTGAAATCAAAAAGATTTCAGGCCCTCCTATCAAAACCTATTAAAATTAAATATATTAATATAATATATAATATTTAAATTAATATAATAAATAATATTTGACTTTTTTATACAAAGAATCGAGATATATATATATATATATATAAAAGCTCATTTTTAATATAATCCTCATTTTATATTAATTAGAATTCCTCTCGTAGGTAGTCTTTCTCAATAATTTTTATTGTGATTTCAAAAATATAAAGAGATGTTTCTTTACGTTTTAGACCTACGTAAAAAAACCTATCATAACACATGATTTCAATTCGACGCAAGATTTCAGGCCCTGAGTTATTTCAGGCCCACGCTGGGCCTGAAATAAAATATTTCAGGCCCTCGCTGGGCCTGAAATAAAATATTTCAGGCCCAAGCTGGGCCTGAAATATTTTATTTCAGGCTCACGCTGTTTGAAATCAAATAAAAAACTTCAACTTTTTTTAAGTTTTTTATATATTAATATATTTAATAATATTATTAAATATATTAATTTATATTAATCAAATATAAAAAATTATTTATTTATATTTTTAAAAATTATTAAATTATTAATTTTCCCAAAGTAATAGGTGTAGTTTAGTTCTTCCATCAGTGGGTTTTGAGCAAAACCCACTGATGGACCTCTCATATCTGTATTTCTGAAAAAACATTATCAATAGTTAGGGTAGAGTTAGGAGAATGTATTTTAGGTGTCCAAACCTCAAATTATTATTTTTCCCAAAGCAATAGGTGTAGTTTAGTTCCATCAGTGGGTTTTGAGCAAAACCCACTGATGGACCTCCCATATCTGAATTTCTGAAATATCATTATCAAAAGTTAGGGTTGAGGTTGGAGAAAATATTTTAGGTGTCCAAACCTCAAATTTTTATTTTTCCTAAAGCAATAGGTGTAGTTTAGTTCCATCAGTGGGTTTTGAGCAAAACCCACTGATGGACCTCTCATATCTGAATTTCTAAAAAATATCAGTGGGTTTTGAGCGAAACCCACTGATAGACCTAGAAAACTCCTATTGCAACATAATTTATAATCATTTAGAAGTTTGGACACCAAAAATAATCATTAGAAGTTTTTTTTATAATTAATTATTTTGATTAAATTAATTATTTACGCAGATGCTCCAGGCCCAAGGAGGGCCTGAAGTCAGATGACTTCAGGCCTAAGGAGGGCCTGAAGTCATCTGACTTCAGGCCCTCCTATCAAAACTTATAAAAATTAAATATATTAATATAATATATAATATTTAAATTAATATAATAAATAATTTTGACTTTTTTATTAAAAAATCGATATATGTTAATTTTTAATATAATCCTTATTTTATATTAATTAGAATTCATCTCGTAGGTAGTCTTTCTCAATAATTTTTATTGTGATTTCAAAAATATAAAGAGATGTTTCTTTAAGTTTTAGACCTACGTAAAAAAACCTATCATAACACATGATTTCAATTCGACGCAAGATTTCAGGTCCTGAGTTATTTCAGGCCCACGCTGTTTGAAATTAAAAAAAAACTTCAACTTTTTTTAAAGTTTTTTATATATTAATATATTTAATAATATTATTAAATATATTAATTTATATTAATCAAATATAAAAAATAATTTATTTATATTTTTAAAAAATATTAAATTATTAATTGAGATATTTTTTTAATTGAAATATTTTTTCGATTTTTATCGTACGTTTTTTATCCGATTCCATAATATATTATTTTAAAATAAAAAGTCTGAAAAAATATTTTTAAATGTCTCGAAATTCGTTATTGAAAAAGAGAAAGAGAAAGAGAATGAAAATGACATGCAGTACTTTGGCAGAAAGGGTATAAGAGGAAGTTCACTAATATAAGTGCGTTATTTGGTAACAATGAAACCATGGTACGTATTTTGGTAAATACCAATATTTGGGTACGCCCTTTGGTAAATTGCCGTTAAATTATTTATTAATAATCTAATAACCCATGTAAATTATAAAATTGCCTTTAATATAAAATGACTTAATGTGATGATTGTTTGACAAAAAAGTAATTAAAGACATGGAGTTCCATTTCTATAAAAAAACTCGGCTACCATTAAATATTAGTATTTGATGGTAGCCGGGGTTTTTAGTTTTTCTCTTGCTTCCCTCTTCGAGGAGTGAAGAATATTATTGGGGAACACACACATTCAATCAGACTTATTCGATTTAGCTCTTCAGGCTGATTTGAAGGAGGGGCATTTGGTGATAATCGGATTTACCTCGGGTAATATAGTAGAACAACGAGGTGTTGAGGCAATCTAAGGTCCGGAGTGACCTTGTGTTTTGATGTTTGGACAAAGGATTTAAGTTATGTTTTTCCTTGTATTCTAATATGTGTATGTGAGTGTGCAGGATGTGCAGGTTACACATATTGGCTTAGCTGGACGGCTTTGGTATGGTGAAGGGTGGCATGGAGACAAGCCGCGGGCTTGTGTGCGCACCTGAGGGATTATGGATGGCAGGGACGATGAGTTGAGGGGCATGGATTTCGAGGTGTATGTAAAGGATGGCATGGAGACAATCTAGAGGCTTGCGTACGTATCCGAGGGACGAGGGCCGAAGATGAAGAGGGCGCGAAGGCAATAGTCGAGGCTGCTGATGAGGAGTCAGCTGAGTCGTGAGAGTACGAGTGCTGAGTGATTATACTCGGGAAATCCTAGGGTTCGAGTGCTGAGAGAAGTGTACTCGGGAAGGGAAACCTTAGGTGTGTGAGTGGACCAGTCGACTGCCCTTAGGGCAGTCGACTAATAAAACTCACAGAATGTAGTCGACTTGGGACCAGTCGACTATCCTGGGAGCAGTCGACTGGTAGCGGCTGGTTGAGAGGCTGAAAATTCGAACGTTAAGATACAACGGTCGAATTTGGCCTGGACCAGTCGACTGGTGGCAGCCAAAATGTTTGAAGTTCTATTTAAAGGGGGCTTCGTTTTGGCTGGGATCTCTGACAAATTTAGCTTTGGGTAAGAGCCAAATAGTAGTCCAAGTGCTCAGATATTGTTGAGGTGTTGTGGTGATATTTCTCCACCCACAAGGAGCGACAAGGGCTAGCCGGAGGATATCCGGGGAGTGATCCACCGAAGGATTCTTGGATTAGTCACCTCTCGGAGGTGGATACCAAGTAAATAGGTTTGTGTTAGCGTTGTATTTGTTTATTGTTATTGTTTCCTCTTGCACACGCTAACCTTGTAGGAAGAAAGAGATCGAAATGTGCTATTCACACCCCCCTCTAGCAATCGGCAACGATCTTACAAGTGATATCAGAGCCAAGGACCACTCTTATTGGATTAACCGCCGAGGGAGCAAAGAAAGCTAGAGGAGAAAACAATGGAAGAGAAGCTAGGAGATGACATCTTCACTCCACCCCTCTATGACCATGAAGATTTCGAATATTGGAAGACAAGGATAAAAACATGGTTCGGAATGGAGTGGGACCTTCAGATTGCTCTTGAAGAGCCCTTTGAAATTCCAAAGGATAAGCATGGGAAGAAGCTTATACCAAGATATTGGAATCAAGAGCAACAAAATCAATCAAAGGCAAATGAGAAAGTAATTAGTGTATTGATCAATATTTTGCCTAATAATATTTTGAGTGGTGTAGGGGAATATAAGAGTGCCTATGAGTTGTGGACAAGGTGAAAGATTTTCATAAGAACCCCATCTAAGCTCAACTAATAGAAGAATCCAATGGAGTAAGCTCCATAATTCAAGAAGAGGAGAGAATTGAATTATCTACATCTTCAAGTGAGGAGGAGATAGAAGAGGTCACCACCTCATCAAGAGAAGAAGAGGAGGTGTCAAATTCAAAGATTGAGGGGGAGGAGAGACCCACTTCCATATCGGAGCAAGAAGAAGCTTCAACCTCCACCAAAGCAAAGACTAGGGATCATATCATATGCTTTGGATGCAATGAAAAGGGACACTACAAGGACAAGTGTCCAAAGGATAAGAAAAAGGAGGTAAAACCTACACTCATTTCAATTCCGTTTAAATCTAACATGAGTTGTAGGAATGGAGAAGCCCAAGAGAAGAAAAAGAAAATTAGATGCTTCACGTGTGGTGAGCTAGGACACTACCACACGAAGTGCCCAAAGAGTGTAGAGCTCAAGAAAATGGAGCATCTAAGAAGATGGGAGAAGGAGGAAAGAAAGAAAAGAAGCTTACATCAAGGGGGAACTACAAGGGTAAGGGAGGTAATTCCTAACCTTAAGTTACAATGCAATTCAAATTCAAGTTCCTCCATGCATGCTAAAATCAATGAAAATTGTTTGCTTGTGCATAATTTTGGTTTTAAATATCATGATACGAATAGGAGTAACATGGTAGATCAAAACCCTAGGAAAAGCATGCATCATGAAAAATCCAAGACCTTAGGACCTAAGGATCAAGGCATTAACCCAAAGAAGGGGAGACACATACCTAAGAAAATGGGTAGGTCTAGGAATGTCCAAAGTGGACATATGGATTCTAGGTTTAGGAACCTAGAAAGGGAAAATCAAGCTTTAAGAGAAAAGCTTGATAGGTTAGAGAAAACCCTAGAGAGATTCATGGTTGGATCTAAGGGTTTGGATATGGTGTTGGGTGGTTTAAACCGCACCAATAATAGATCAGGTCTAGGATACCAATCTAAGGTCTCCCATGCCAAGGGAAAGAAATATGCTAGGGTAGCATATGATTATGGTAAGAAGGGGGAGTCCAAAAATGGCAAGTGGGTGTCATTTAAAGGGAAAAAGAAGGACTTAACCAAAGACAAGGTATCTAAGATTAAAAGGTTAGGTTTGTAGGCCAAGAGTCACCGGAGGTACACCGGTGTGGCCTAGTGGTGGTTGAGTCACTAGGGAGGTGGCTAGAGCTAAGAGCTCAAGGGGGAGCTCTAGGAGCATTTGGGATATATGGTGAATGGACTTTGGGAGAGGTGCTCCTAGAGGTCTAGTGGACCATGGAGTGTGCCAAAAGAATTGAAATGGACTTGGGTCTCAATTCTTGGGATTTGGCACGTTAAATTTATGTTTCATGCATGGAAATATGACATTGAGGTCATATAGCATGAATGTTGGTTTTTGATGATTAAATGTCATGTAAATCAATGCTAGGGATGCATTGTGGGATGACATGGGCAGTGACATCAAGAGGAGACCAAAACTAGGACTTTAGGTCAAGGTTTGATTGAAGTTTTTAGCTAGTTTTGGGTTTTATGTCAAACTTGGGAATGGTGATAGATACATTTTGGAATATATTTTTCCTAAGTAGGTATGGGTACCAAAAACATCTCCACAAAATTTGAGAATTTTTGGAGATTTATGGAATTTCTGGCGCATTTCTGAATTTGGCCAGAAAAGTTGAAATTCTGATTGTCAGAGTATCAGTCGACTGCCCTAGAGGGCAGTCGACTGGTCTGGGCTGGATTGGGTATCCAACAACTGTTTGATGTCCAAATGATGTAAAACAAGTGTATGGGGGTTAGTACAATATGTTTAGGATCATTGAGGATTAAAAGAACCAATAATTAGGATATTGTTGGGGTCATTTTGATGTAGGCAAAGGGGGAGAAGTGTTGGGTTTAATTTGGGAAATCAAACACGCCTTTGCAAGAAACCCTAGGTTTAGGGGAGTTGAGATTAAGGGGGAGCATGGTTGCTCCGTTATTGGCGTAAGGGGAACCTTGGAGACGTTCTTAAAAAGCCTTTGTAAGTCCAATGTAGGGGGAGCTTTTGTTAAATACCGAGTTTTAGGGGGGGTTAAATGGAAAAATTCAAAAATATAAGGGCTTAGTTGTAATTTTTCGGACTTAGAGGGTTAAATTGTAAAAGGCCAAAAACAGTTTTATAAAACCCCTATATCCCATCAGCCCGTGCCCTAACTCAACCGAATCCCTCACTTCTCCCCTGCGCGACTTCCCCTGCGCGAAACCGCAGCAGTTCCTGATTGAGCGACGCCGAGCCCTGCCCTCTCGAGACTCTTTCTCCTTCCTCTTCTCCTCGCGCAAACCCTAGGCGGCATCCCCTCTCTTCCTTCTCCACTTCCTCTTCTCCTCCCTTCTCCTTCTTCACCGACGCGCACGAGTAGAGCACCGCCGTCTCACGCGAGTCGCCAACCAGCCGTCGCCTCGCCAGAAGCCCTAGCCGACGCCGCTGCCGTGAGTCGAGGAAGCGTCAGCCTTGGTTTGTTTTCGTTTTGGGTTTTCTCCACTCGAAACTGCACTGTGCCCTAGCACAGGTCCACCGCCGACGCACCGCAAGGTGAGGATTTGTTTGTATAGTGTTTTCCTTGGTTGAATTGAGCATGGATTGAGAATTGAGGTTGATCAATGGTGGTAATCCAGGAAACTGATCAGATTTGGTTTAAGCAATTATTCTTGCTCCAATTGGTGGTGTTGATCTCCAGCTTCTGATCTTTTGTGTCCGTGTGTTCTTTGATTTTCTTCATCGGACTCTGAGCAGGTGGAAAACGTTGGCATCAAATTAAGGTAAGTTTTGATTAGTTTGGTTTAAGCTCTAAAGGATATAATGTTAGATTGAAATGGATATGGATGATGGGTGCATCAACAACTAGATTGGCTTACTCAATTAGCAATGGGTTTAAAATGATTAATTGGGATGGCTAACTAAGTTGAGTTAATAAGATGTGTTAATTATCAGAGTTAATTAATGATTGATACTTAATCGACTCAAGGGGAAACATTTAAATTAAGTATATGTTAAAGATGGGATTTAACTTAATCATGGTGAGTATCTTGTTTAGCTAATTTAGTAATTTGTTATAAATAGCTAAACTATATCCTTGATCCAGGACCTTGATTCAGATTCGTTCAGTTGATCGCGGGAGGTTATGTTCGTATAGGTTCTACAATTATAAGGCGGGTACTTCTCTTTTGTACTCGAGTAGTTTTCTTTACCTTAAAAGCATGACTATATTATGTCTGATAGGTTACTTGACCTTGTTCTTTGTCGATATTTAAAACATCGCCGTTGAGACTTATTCTTCGTTGATCTTCGAGTGTTCCCAAATTCGTATCTGTACAGTCCTCTATTGGTTTTCCATTCTGTAAAGTGCCGCTTGTACGCGAGCACTTAGAAGTCCATTAAACACAGATAGGTTTATTTGGCATTAGAAATACCCTACCTAGTAGTGTAGGTGCATAATCGTTGGTTTGCGATTTTTGGATGGTTGTATTGATGCATCGTATACTCGTTGGATTTTGTTACATCGTTGTTTCTTCGGTTGTTTGTGCATCGTATAGCATGCACCATATTTGCACGTTGCATACTAACGACTGTTGGGCTTATATTTTGTTAAGCCGTCGTTAGTCATATTGTTGCTCGATTCACTCAACCACTTGTTGTTGTGGTAGTGGTTAGAGTGCGAGTGTTTGTCCTGTTATGCCAAACAGTGACACCCTCACCGTTGTTTTAGAGGGATATTAGAGTCATTGGTGGCTCACCCTCACCGTTGTTTTTCGAGGGATATTGTAGCTGTGATAGCTCCCCTAGGTATAGGGGTCTGGAGTGTGGGCTCCCCAGCATCCTGTCCACTCAACCACTCCTTATGTGGTATTATCGTTGTTGTTGGAGTGGTACAGTTGTCACAGCCCTACCCACTCGGTCACACAGATGGGATGTGTTGACGGCTTGACTGACGTCAGGGGTAACACATGTCATTGCATCATATGCATACGTATTTCATTTATGCATATTTCCTGTGATTGTTGCATTTATATGAGCTATGTTTGTTGCACTTGGTTGACATGCATGTATATGTTGGATTTATCGTTATCGCGTTGTATTTATCTGCTTAGTTGTTGTTCGGTTTTATATCAGTTGTTATTGGGTTTTATATCACGTCTTTTACATATGTTATGCATGTTTAGGTGATTCTTTATTCCGTATGGACTGTACACTGTTGATTTCTCTACTTCATTATCTTTATTATGCCATGCTTATTTGTCTACTCATATACCCGCAGAGTCCGTCCGGACTCACCACCCCTGCTTTTCTTTTTGTTGTTTCAGATAGCAGGTAGACGTATTTCTTGGAGCCAAGAGAGGATCCAGTTGCCAGTCCCCAGTGTTGAGTTGTTTCCGTTTTGACTTGGGTGTTTTGTTTTCGGCACTTGGTGAGTTTAGACTTTTATTTGTTTTCGTGTATTCGGACTGGTTTTGTTGTTATCAGAGACATTCGAGTTCTCTTTGGATTGTTGTTTCTTTTATGTTTTAAGGTGGCTGAGCCACCCGTTAAATTATTATAAACTGCGTGGTTGTGTGTCTTTTATATATTGTTGTGATGCTAGCCGCATGTGGCTAAGCTATATATGTGAGATAGTATGTATTATTGTCCCATATTGTCCGCCGTACAGGGGAGATGCTGCCCGATTTTCGTGGAACCATGTGTCTTTGGGGGCGTGACAATTTTTGGTATCAAAGTTAAGTTTTGCGATGTTTTAGTGTCTGTGGGTTTACGGAGTTGTTTTACGAGATAAATCTGTATGTTACAGATTTGTTTATTTTTGCGGAGTCTTTTTCTTGAGGGTTTACGAAGTTGTTTTGTTTTACGAGGTCTATCTGTATTTTACGGATTTATTTTCCGGAGTCAATTTCTGGTTGTGATTGTGATGGGGCTTGGCGACGATGGACTTCTCCAGGCGACAGGAGGTATATCTCTTTGGAATTCTCTATATTTTCGATATTCAGTATCTGGTATAGAGTCGGTTAGATATTTTCTAGTTTAATGGTATATCTGTTCGATACCGATGACAAGTCGAAAGGCAAGGGTCTAAACCGACAACCATTTATGGGAGGTTAAGAATCAACTCTAGTAATAATTTTGTTATTTAGATCGAATTGTATATCAAGTTTTACTTGAATATCTTTAGGGTACTGTGTTGTTGTCATTCTTTGGTATAGCGTTACTGAAGACTGTAGTAGAATGTTGTTTGTTAATTTGTCATGATTAGATGTTTCACTCATTTGTTTAGTGACCTCTTGACACTTGTATCAGGACATTGGGGAATTGTGGTTCGACATTTAGTGCAGTACCTACGGGATACCTCAAGCAGGCATACATGCTAGCGACTAAACATACACATATTTCATTTTGGTGCTAGTCAATTTAAATCATTAGTCAAGATGGTAACTACATATTTTAATGTATTCTAAAATCTTAATTCATTCGACCTAAGAATACGTAGGCTTATTTAGGAGGATAAACAAGCTAGTGGAAGTTTAGTGAAGTTGAAACCTGTTAGCAAATTGAAACATATTGATTTGGTGCTTAACCAATGTTGTTACTGCGTCAGCACGGTGAAGTGCTATTGAACCCAAGCCTTAGGAAAAGCTTGCCTCAACTGATTAATGACTCATCCTTCAATCTTGTTTGCTGTCATAAATGGAAAGAATGAAATGAAGCATCCAACATAATGATAGGATGCATTGCATGAATAAAACGTGAAAGCACTATCGTTCACGTTCATGCTAAAAAGGGAAACTAAAGTGTGATTTGGTAAAGGTTGGAAACTAACAACAACAATTAATTTTGGAAGGAACAATAGTATTAAAAAACAAAGTAAATACATTAACCAATGTAGATGGAAATTATCATAAATGCAAGTAAAGCAGATCAGTGAGTTAGCCTATACATATCTAAAGCATATATTTGAGCTTTATTATGATACTAGTATTAGTCAGGTCTTCTATGCCATGCAACTAACTACATCAATCAGTTCTAAAATCAGAAAAGCTATGGTTAGTACGGAAAGATCCTTATCACTGACCACCTATAGCAATTGTGCTATGACTCTATTAGTTTTTGGCACGTGCAATGTCAATGTATTAGCATACCAGGACAAAATAGAAAAAAAAAGTGTCACAGTGCTCTTAAGTCTTAAGGCATCAAGGTTCTGAAAGTTCTCAATTACATTCTTAGAATGGAATTGGTTATCCAGTTAATGGTGAGTCAAAAACAGATCCTTCACTGGGTAATTGTTTGTTTAAAAATTTTCTTCTGCAAGGTGCTTGCTTCAAATTTGATGTAAAGTGTTTGCTTTTGTTCTTTTAATGTTTCATAATGTATTTACTACTTCTGTTGCACTTGTTCATATTTCCCAATAGGCAATCTGTCTGTTACTAGCATAATAAGAAATATTAATTCAATGGTAATTTTAGATTCGTGCTCTCATATTAGAAATTTGCATGCAATATTTGTTCACGTGTGAACTAATATTATCTAGTTACGATGAAATTGCTATACAATGTAAGTTAATTACATTTTGTTTTTTTTTCAAAATTCTTTTTGTTCCATCATCATAGCTTTAGATGAAAATAGCATCATCCACTTCCATGGAAATCATCGGAACATGGACTAAAACAAAAGGAACACCTTATAGTTATTATATGTTCTGGTAAGTTAGAACAAATCAGTGATTACTCAAGCCTGTGAAGTGCATCCATCGACCATCCACAACTGTGAGATTGAGCCATTATGTTAGAAATGGTTGAAAGATCTAATTTTGAAGCAGGTTTATCTCACTCTACCCTTATGTGCCTTCAGTGATCAATAAAACACGCCACATTGTAGTGTGCATGCAGAAGCACACATATCCATTGTTTTTGTTTGTTCTTGTTTGCATTTGTTCTCCTAAATAGGGTACAGTATCCTTCACATGTGAAACAACCGAGGCTATTAACTAGTTCAAAATTGGTGGGAAGAAAATAATTGAGTGGACTAAGTAGTTCTTATAGATGCAATAAATAAATAAATAACAATAATAATAAAAAATAAAAAAAATATAAATAATAATAATAAATAAGAGTTGTTTTTGATTTTTGTGGTATTGCTGTAGGTTACTGTGATGAGAGGGGAATGCATGGTCAGGAATATATATATAAAAGACGGGAAAAAAAATTTGAATAAGGACATGAAAACTGGAAACATGTTCAAATTATGACATTAAATACGTTGAAAGATAATACAAGAAGAAAATGAACTTGTGACTCCTAGTACAGAAAAATCTGAAGGTTAAGACGCCACCTTTTAATGGTTCACCGTGGAATCTGACTTTAGTTTAGAATCCTATTGTGAATAGGTTGATGTTGTAGGATAGTTTCGTTGTTTCCGTTGTGGGAAAAGACCTATACTGATCTGTTCGGATCGAAATTCTTGCCATAAGTTTTCATTGTTGCAGATCTATGATAAGAAAGTAGTTTGCTGTCTTGGTGAGGTTTTACTAGGTTTGTTGTGGTGGACATGAGTTGATGGGAACTTGATTCTTGGAAGAATTGAGTTTGGTTAATCATATTTAGAATTAGGAGTTTAACCTAATTATGATGATTGGGTTAGGAAATAACGCGTTGTTACTTAAAATTTACTTAAGTAGGTGGTATGATTAGGATTTATTTTAGTTATTAGTTATGTGTAGATCAGCTGTGCCTAGCATATTAGTCTTCAGTTTATTAGCCTCAACAGATGGTCGAAGCTACAAGTTATTAGACTCAGTAGACGATGGGAACTCCAGTACCTCAGACTATGCAGCCAGCAACAATTCAGATGATTCAGCCACTGCCTATTTAGACGATGCCACCATCAGTTTCAAAGATGGACCGGGTTTACACTGTCACCAGTGAGAAGGCACCACAGGTCGATGGATCGATTTTCCGAGATATTAAAGAGCTATAGGGTATCTACGTGTACGTCACTGCTTTTAATTGAGTAGCTACCGTTTGAGAGATGTTGGACATTTCCTAATATGGTAGATAACACATTTGACTTGCAATCAGGGTTAAGGTTGACCATGAGAGACACAGACCCTTAGAGTTCTCCGTGAGCAATCATGTAGTTTTACGAGTGTACCCACGAAACGGGTGAAGAGGTTTAAGTACTTGTTGCGTATGGTTAATTTTTTCATTCCGTATTCATATTATATTTGGGTAGTTGGTTTCTTTTGTTGTTGACCAGTACTCGTTGCGGTTTATGGTTTATGGTTGTGGACTAGTCTGAGATATTGATATATGTTGTGGTTGACTAGTACCTGTTGGGGTAACTAGTATCTGTTGCGATTTATTGACTAAATTTGGGGACCAAATTTTTGTTAGTGGGGGAGAATGTTAAATACCGAGTTTTAGGGGGGGTTAAATGGAAAAATTCAAAAATATAAGGGCTTAGTTGTAATTTTCCGGACTTAGAGGGTTAATTGTAAAAGGCCAAAAACAGTTTTATAAAACCCCTATATTCCATCAGCCCATGCCCTAACTCAACCGAATCCCTCACTTCTCCCCTGCGCAACTTCCCCTTGCGAAACCGCAACAGTTCCTGATCGAGCGACGCCGAGCCCTGCCCTCTCGAGACTCTTTCTCCTTCCTCTTCTCCTCGCGCAAACCCTAGGCGGCATCCCCTCTCTTCCTTCTCCACTTCCTCTTCTCCTCCCTTCTCCTTCTACTTCACCGGCGTGCACGAGTAGAGCACCGCCGTCTCACGCGAGTCGCCAACCAGCCGTCGCCTCGCCAGAAGCCCTAACCGACGCCGTTGCTGTGAGTCGAGGAAGCGTCAGCCTTGGTTTGTTTTCGTTTTGGGTTTTCTCCACTCGAAACTGCACTGTGCCCTAGCACAGGTCCACCGCCGACGCACCGCAAGGTGAGGATTTGTTTGTATAGTGTTTTCCTTGGTTGAATTGAGCATGGATTGAGAATTGAGGTTGATCAGTGGTGGTAATCCAGGAAACTGATCAGATTAGGTTTAAGCAATTGTTCTTGCTCCAATTGGTGGTGTTGATCTCCATCTTCTGATCTTTTGTGTCCGTGTGTTCTTTGATTTTCTTCATCGGACTCTGAGCAGGTGGAAAACGTTGGCATCAAATTAAGGTAAGTTTTGATTAGTTTGGTTTAAGCTCTAAAGGATATAATGTTAGATTGAAATGGATATGGATGATGGGTGCATCAACAACTAGATTGGCTTACTCAATTAGCAATGGGTTTAAAATGATTAATTGGGATGGCTAACTAAGTTGAGTTAATAAGATGTGTTAATTATCAGAGTTAATTAATGATTGATACTTAATCGACTCAAGGGGAAACATTTAAATTAAGTATATGTTAAAGATGGGATTTAACTTAATCATGGTGAGTATCTTGTTTAGCTAATTTAGTAATTTGTTATAAATAGCTAAACTATATCCTTGATCCAGGACCTTGATTCAGATTCGTTCAGTTGATCGCGGGAGGTTCTGTTCGTATACGTTCTACAATTATAAGACGGGTACTTCTTGTGAGAATCTGGGAAATTTGAGGGCTAAAAGGCAAAACTTTCGAAATTAAGGGCATGGTTGGGATTTCGAAAAGCTGAATGGATTTTTCTGCAAAAAGCCACCCCTTATTAACTCTTTTTTTTCCCTTATTCCGAGTGACCTAGCCGCAACAAAACCTTCGATTCCTTCCTCTCCTCGTCGCCTTCCGCCGTAGCCAGGAGAGAGGTCGGATCATCTCTTCTTCTTCCTCGCAAACCTTCTCGGTCCTTCTTCTTCTCCTCCCAACCATCAAGCCCTCGCGACCTCGTGCAACGCTTCTCTTCCGAGCGATCTAGGTCATCTCGGCAAGCCGGCGACCCGTCCTCGTGCGGCGAGTAGGCGACACCGGAGAGTACCTCTCTTAGCCTCTGGAGTTGAATCGAAGTTATCGGTTTTCCTCTTGTTCTTCATCAAGCGATCGATCGAGAGCCCTCTCTTCTTCTCGACCGAGTGGTTCTATTTCCGGTGATCTCAGCTACACTCGGATTTGGGCAAAGAATCGCTGCACCGACTCCCTTCGAGGTAAGAGCCGTATGATATTTAGTTCGGATGTGAAGGAATGGATAAATCGTTGATTAGGGTTTGGTTTTCTTCCATCTGTGAGCTTGATCCTGGGTTCTTTTGCCAGGAGCTTCTGATATTAGGGATTGATCGTAATCTCTACCTGGACCTTGATTTTGGATTGTCAAAGGGGTGCGCACGAGTACTATTGCTTCCAGTTGTTCCCTGTTTTTGGCGTGCTTCTGATCGTGAGGTAAGTGATGCTATGTGTGCTTGGTGATTTGTGGGTGATAAGAGTTTATTTCTGGATGGAATGATCTGTATGAATTCGTGTTACTCTGTGTACATTCGCATGTTGTTCTTAGATGGATCAGTTGGGGATTGTTTTGATCAGAGTTAGGCAAGTGGCTTTGGGAGTTGTTTTGAGTAGTGTATAATTGTTAAGGCTCTGTTTTCAGTATATTCTTGAGCTTTCGTGGGTTGCCGTGTGGTGAAGTGTTGAAGAGGGGGATGAGTTAGGATTAATTATTCTCAAGAAATCCTAAGTATTTAGATGGTGTGTTGGTAATGAAGTTAGGGCTTAATTTGGGATTAATTAATGGTAATTAACTCTAATTAATCAAATGGACGTTTAATTGGGATTAATTGATTATGATTAATCCTAATTAAATTAGAGGATATATTTGGCTAAGTGATTGTGTATTTGATACAGGATATTGAGTGTCGCGGCTATCTTCATCGCGGCTATTATATTTGGACGCGGGATTCTCGACGCCTAGACTTCTTCATATCGAGGTGGGTACCTCTGTTTATGCATAGCTAGACATAGTTAGCAGTAGGGATATCTGATATCTTTATCTTTGTGCTTTTGCTTCGGTAGTTGTATCCGTTAGCTTTACTACTTACTATATCTGTATGGATTGATAATGCACAGTTTACCTTATACCTTACGCTAGGATTTAGGTATTGGTGCATACCGGTTATATGGACTACTGCATATCATGTAGATGACAGCAGGGTTAGATAGTGGATGATGCATGGGTTAGTGACACGCATCATTATTGCACGTAGCATAGGGGACGACCTTTGACTCCCTGGAGGTTGAGATGGCCGTCGTACTTGCTACTCATGTAGAGGCATATGTAGGCGACCCTTGACTCCCCTAGTGGTTGAGATGGGCCGTCAGACCTGCCACATGACCTGTCGTGCAGCCCCGTTGGCGGACCCGGGCACTGCAGCAGGTCCCCTACCTATCCGATGATAGCAGGGACGTTTAGAGCGTTACTTCACCCGATGGTGGGGTACGTTTATGGTCTCCGACCCTACCCATTCGGTCTCGCGTGTACTGCCTCATAGACCGTCTGTTTGTGCAGGGAAGACCAGGTCAGAGCCCTACCCACTCGGTTCGCGTGCACTGCGACCTACACCGACTGGCGTCAGGGGTGACCCATGTTACATCATGAGTATGCTCTGCATCTCTGCACTTGGTTGTGTTTGCTGCACATGATTGTTGCACTTGGTTGACATGCATACTACCGGGTTTGGATCGACGCAGGTAGGTATGTAGTTCCTTTACTGTTTATAGTTCAGTTCTGCATTTTTTTTTACTGCAGTTATCTTCAGTATTGTGGTAGATAGATAGACGATGACTTACTGCTATTATTTTCTTCCTGTGCATATCAGTCTGTATCCGCTGAGTTCTTAGGACTCACCCCGTTAGTTCCCTGTTTTTATTTCAGGATGATGGTCTGGAGTGCCCGGCAGCCTGTCCCAGGTCGCGTATTTCTTCGAGATGATTCCGGGATGTCTCTTTTACTTTGTTGGTGGTACATGTTGGTACCCGTTTTCTATTTCTTTTACTTTACGTTTCCGCTGCTATATTCGTGATTGATTTTGCCGTTTTATACAGCGGTATAGTTGTACTTTTGTGAGCCATAGAGGCCTTGTGCTTTGCGTTTGTCGTAAGTCGTACCGGTACGCAGCTTTGTCGTCTTTGCCGTTTCTGTTTTCGATTTATACAGTCGCTTGTTCCAGCCCTATAGGCTGTGGTACAAGCTGGCTGAGGTAGTCGTGGTGGTATGGTTGTTGAATTGTCCGCCGAGACGAGGGAGTAGCTGTCCGGTCGGTATCGGACGAGCGGCTCCTCGGGGCGTGACACTTCTCCTTTGTACTCGAGTAGTTTTCTTTACCTTAAAAGCATGGCTATATTATGTCTGATAGGTTGCTTGACCTTGTTCTTTGTCGATATTTAAAACATCGCCGTTGAGACTTATTCTTCGTTGATCTTCGAGTGTTCCCAAATTCGTATCTGTACAGTCCTCTATTGGTTTTCCATTCTGTAAAGTGTCGCTTGTACACGAGCACTTAGAAGTCCATTAAACACAGATAGGTTTATTTGACATTAGAAATACCCTACCTAGTAGTATAGGTGCATAATCGTTGGTTTGCGATTTCTGGATGGTTGTATTGATGCATCGTATACTCGTTGGATTTTGTTGCATCGTTGTTTCTTCGGTTGTTTGTGCATCGTATAGCATGCACCATATTTGCACGTTGCATACTAACGACTGTTGGGCTTACATTTTATTAAGCCGTCGTTAGTCATATTGTTGCTCGATTCACTCAACCACTTGTTGTTGTGGTAGTGGTTAGAGTGCGAGTGTTTGTCCTGTTATGTTAAACAGTGACACCCTCACCGTTGTTTTAGAGGGATATTAGAGTCGTTGGTGGCTCACCCTCACCGTTGTTTTTCGAGGGATATTGTAGCTGTGATAGCTCCCCCTAGGTATAGGGTCTGGACTGTGGGCTCCCCAGCATCCTGTCCACTCAACCATGCCTTATGTGGTGTTATCGTTGTTGTTGGAGTGGTACAGTTGTCACAGCCCTACCCACTCGGTCACACAGATGGGATGTGTTGATGGCTTGACTGATGTCAGGGGTGACACATGTCATTGCATCATGTGCATACGTATTTCGTTTATGCATATTTCCTGTGATTGTTGCATTTATATGAGCTATGTTTGTTGCACTTGGTTGACATGCATGAATATGTTGGATTTATCGTTATCGCATTGTATTTATCTGCTTAGTTGTTGTTCGGTTTTATATCAGTTGTTATGGGTTTTATATCACGTCTTTTACATATGTTATGCATGTTTAGGTGATTCTTTATTCCGTATGGACTGTACACTGTTAATTTCTCTACTTCATTATCCTTTATTATGTCATGCTTATTTGTCTACTCATATACCCGCAGAGTCCGTCCGGACTCACCACCCCTGCTTTTCTTTTTGATGTTTCAGATAGCAGGTAGACGTATTTCTTGGAGCCAGGAGAGGATCCAGTTGCCAGTCCCCAGTGTTGAGTTGTTTCCGTTTTGACTTGGGTGTTTTGTTTTCGGCACTTGGTGAGTTTAGACTTTTATTTGTTTTCGTGTATTCGGACCGGTTTTGTTGTTATCAGAGACATTCGAGTTCTCTTTGGATTGTTGTTTCTTTTATGTTTTAAGGTGGCTGAGTCACCCGTTAAATTATTATAAACTGCGTGATTGTGTGTTTTTTATATATTGTTGTGATGCTAGCCGCATGTGGCTAAGCTATATATGTGAGATAGTATGTATTATTGTCTCATATTGTTCGCCGTACAGAGGAGATGCTGCCCGATTTTCATGGAAGCATGTGCCTCTGGGGGCGTGACAGCTTTGGAGAAGCTTTAAAAAGCTCGTTTTGGTGAAAATTCCTAACTTGGGGAAGTTAGGTGTGGGATGCCTTGGGAAAGGAACCATGTTTGCATTGGCGGTGTAAGTCCAAGGTGGAGCCTTGGCAACGTAAGTCCAGTTGTTTGTTTAGCATTGTTATTGCTATTTATTACTATTTATTTTTTCTAACTTAAACGTATTGCCAAACATCAAAAAGGGGAAGATTGTTAAGGCAATCTAAGGTCCGGAGTGACTTTGTGTTTTGATGTTTGGGCAATGGGTTTAAGTTAGGTTTTTCCTTGTGTTCTAATATGTGTATGTGAGTGTGCAGGATGTGCAGGTTACACATATTGGCTTAGCTAGACGGCTTCGGTACAGTGAAGGGTGGCATGGAGACAAGCCGCGGGCTTGTGTGCGCACCTGAGGGACTATGGATGGCGGGGACGATGAGCTGAGGGGCGCAGATTTCGAGGCGTACGTGAAGGATGGCATGGAGGCAAGCTGGAGACTTGCATGCGCATCCGAGGGACTAGGGCCGAAGATGAAGAGGGCACGAAGGCAATAGTCGAGGCTACTGATGAGGAGTCAGCTGAGTCGTGAGGGTACGAGTGCTGAGTGATTGTACTCGGGAAATCCTAGGGTTCAAGTGCTGAGAGAAGTGTACTCAGGAAGGGAAACCTTAGGTGTGTGAGTGGACCAGATAAAACTCATAGAATGTAGTCGACCTGGGACCAGTCGACTGCCATGGGAGCTGTCGACTGGTAGCGGCTGGTTGAGAGGCTGAAAATTCGAACGTTGAGATACAACGGTCGAATTTGGCCTGGACCAGTCGACTGCCCCAGGCCAAACAGATTGAAGTTCTATTTAAAGGGGGCTTCGTTTTGGTTGGGATCTCTGACGAATTTGGCTTTGGGTAAGAGCCAAATAGTAGTCTAAGTGTTCAGATATTGTCGAGGTGTTGCGGTGAGGTTTCTCCACCCATAAGGAGCGACAAGAGCTAGCCGGAGGGTATCCGGGGAGTGATCCACTGAAGGATTCTTTGATTAGTCACCTCTCAGAAGTGGATACCAAGTAAATAGGTTTGTGTTAGCGTTGTATTTGTTATTGTTATTGTTTCCGCTTGCGCACGTTAACCTTGTAAAAAGAAAGACATCGAAAAGTGTTATTTACCCCCTCTAGCAACCGGCATCGATCTTACACGAGGTTCTCCTGAGCGATAAGAGAATGATCTACCGAGCAATGCGAGCATGATTTGTTCAGCAATATGAGTATCATATTTCGAGTAATATGAATATAATCCATAGAGTAATGCAGATATGATCCATCGATCAATGCAAGCATGGTCCGTTAAGCAATATGAGTATCATCTTTCGAGTAATATGAATATAATCCATAGAGTAATGCAGATATGATTCACTGATCAAATGTGAGCATCATCTTCCGAGTGATATGAATATGAACTACTGAGCAATGTAAGTATGATCCGCTGAACAATGTGAGCATCATCTTCCGAGTAATATGAATATGATCCATCGAGCAATGCAAATATGATTCGCTGAGAAAATCTGAGCATCATCTTTTGAGTAATATGAATATGATCCACTGAGCAATGCAAGTATGATTCGCTGAGCAAATGTTGGCATCATCTTCCGAGAAATATGAATATGATCCACCGAGCAATACAAGTATGATCCACTAAGCAATATGAGCATCATCTTCCAAGTAACATGAATGATCCACCAAGCAATGTAAGTATGATCTATTAAGCATTATGAGCATCATCTGCCGAGTAATATGAATATGACCTTTTGGGCAATAGGAACACTGTCTTTTGAGCAATGAGAATGTGATATGCTAAGTAATATAAATATAATCTTCCAAGTAATGGTCGCCCGAGCAGTATTCTGATGTTTCCCTAAGCAATCTAGGGAGTTCTTCTGAGTGATCTAAGTAATCTCCTCTGAGAGATGTGAAATGGACCCATGCCAGAAGAGTTTCCCACTAAGTGTCATGGAGGATGGAAGCTTCTTAATATTGTTATGTGGCAGTCATTGAGTGGAGGAAATGGATGGGATGTTAGAGGTACTGTCCTTCAAGTTTTTCTTTCCTACCACATACCACATGGCAACCTGCGAATGGTTATCATGGTGTGGATGTGATAGATTTGAGGTACATTGGTTTTCTTCTTCTCACAAACAGAGGCGATTCTTCTCCACCTCAACTCTCTCTCTCTCTCTCTTTTCCTTTCCATTCTCTTTTTCTTTTATCACTGGTGACTGACTTAATCTTTGGAGGGGTCATGTCGGCAAGCCGACTCAATCGTTAATTGGTGTTGACATCTCAGGTCAATGGATCTCGTGAGTTGAGAAGCGGATCAAGCTTCTTGGAGAAGAGGAGCCCGAGCGAGTGGAAAAAGAAGCCATCACTATTGTAACCTCAGTGATTTACCTCCTTCGTGTTGTCCCTGTGACGAGTTGGCAGGGACGTTGTGAGTGAGTGAATCGTCTTTTACCACCAAGAAGTGATAAGTAACAATAAGATGAAATAAGGACAAGTAATGTGCAAGCATGTATCAATTAACAAGAGAAGAAATAAGATCATATAAAGAATTCCTTTTCAAATGCTTTAGAATTAAATCTATTTTGATAGAATTAATCGTGCAGGTAATGAAAGCGAAACAAGCAAGAAAAATGCATCTCAAAGGAATAATTTGCATTTTCAACACTGTTTGCTTGACTACATAATGCCCCATGATAACTCCTTTTTGTCAGACATCAAAGTATTCTCCAATTTACCTTAGTGTGTCACTAGATTCTATCCAGATTAAAACATCATCAACACAATAGAAATAGGTGATAATCTTGCACTAATTGGAGTCGATGAATGAAAAAAAGAACAAATTAAATACCATAGAGGGGTATACAATCTGAGACAATGATAACGACATGGGAAATAGCAACATGGGCAGCCATTTAGAGGCCTCATGATCCACACTCTCGACCAACTCCAACAGAAACAATAGGCCTCAGTTGATCCACTTTCTTTTCCACATGTTATAGTTTTTCCTAGTAATTCCTTTGCTTCACTCTTCTATTGAAATCATTAATCACTTCTCTCAACCATCGTTATTTTCTTGCCTAAGAATCAACCATCTTGTGGCTGTTGAGACAACCAGTCATCAGGGCCAATGAATTTGTTGTCAATGAAGTGAGAAAGTTGTTTTCCAGAAAGCTTCTTTAACCAACTTACTCTTCTCGACTTAGATGACCCTGGTCCCGTGCAACCTTCTTCTACGTAGGTTGTCTTGCTCCTGAGAAACAAAAAGAAATCGATAAATTCCTTCTTAGAACAAAAATGAACAATAATAGTGTCATTTATTATATCAAACATAGGTAAAGAATTTCTTACTTATCTGAGGAACCCCATCCTGCCCAACCCTCTGGTACAATATTGGCCGGCATGTATGTCTTGTAGAAAACCACAGTGGACCAATCATTCCATGGTCTTCCAAGGTAGATCTTGCCCGAGCCGCGAATGGTGCAAAACTTGAACACGAACCCGGTCGGACTATTTTTGTTCGACTTAGCATTGGCAGTCAGCCAACCTGATCCAATCGAATTGAGAACACAACTCTGCATGTAACATGATACAAATCTGATGCAGTGATCTACTTGATTGTAGCCCAACCTACAACAGCTTTTCGATCGGTTGTTGGATGTTAAGAGGTGAATTACCTTATACACGGATTGCGCAGAGCCAAAAATATAATCGACAGCACCTTCGATCCAACAATCACTAAAAAAATGTCGGCCATGGTAATCGCACAAGGTGTCTTGGTAGCCAATGAAAGAACACCTGTGGAAGGAGTTCCTATCTCCCCCAACTAGAGCTGCCTCTGCTACTTGATAAGGTCCACCTCCCGGTTTGTTAAATGAATTCTGTAAAGAAAGACATGAAGTTTGCATTGCCATGAGTAGTATTGTATTATGAAATTTAAACAGCTATGTGATCTAAATTTTTTATCAATATTTTTTTAAGTCCTAGTCAATTTGGTATATTTATATTGGCAACTATATAAATGTGCAATTGGACCCCTGTGATTAGATGCAATGGAATTTAATTCTAACTAGCTAGTCATATACCATGATTTGATAATTAGGAGGCTGCATTTTTATTTTATTTTATTTTATTTTTTGTTGTTGAAGTTCAACCAATTAGTTTGTCTTAGTTATTTCTGATTATATGTCCAATTCGAAGTTTGACCAAATTAACATGGAATCATTTATTAGAGATTTATACAGAATTCTCACCACAAATGCAATATCTCGAGCAACAAAATCATTGGCAAATACCCTGAAGGTCGCACAATTCATGGCATCACCATGATCATTCCACTCTATGCTAGTCTTGCTAACACCTTCACCTTGGAGCACAATAAATGATTTTTTCATTGGTATGTTAACCTTTTCCCTATAAGATATCAAAAATACAGTACATATCAAGGAGAGAAGAGGAAGCAAAAAACATATTAATCTATATCTTCAAGAATACCTATTAGACTCCAAGAGTGTAATTCTCACACACCAAGAGGTACCATGGTGACAATATAATAAAAGAGACCTACGAAAAAGAAGGGAATGAATAGATAGAAGAGGAGGAAGACAACAAAAAAAAAAAAAAAAGTGAAATCGCTCGCCCCTAGCGCCCCCGCCGCACCCGTCCCAAAGCCATCACGAGGGAGGTAAATCACGGTCTCCGGAGTAATTAGTGCATAGTTAGGCCGAGAATTGTTACACCAAACGTCCAGAGTTTTAATCCAGTTCGCCTCACGCGACTCGAACCCAGGACCTCTTAGACAACACCCCCATACACTAACCACTCCGGATCCCCATGGGGACGAAAGAAGAGGAGGAAGAGAACAGGCGGCTAGTGGTGGGTTCGCGCGCGTGGGAGATAAATACAGGAGGAGCTAGAGAAAAGAAGAAAAAGAGAGGGAAAAAACAATCCTTAACAATACCTGTAAATCCCTTGCTTAACATGAATTTGAATCCATTTTCGATTGCCGTCAGGAATTGAATTAATGGCAGCTTGAATTGACTTGAAGTTTCCAAGTCCTTTCTGATCAACGACGATGGTTTTTGTGATTGAAGAAGCCCCATCTGTGTACACACAAGAACTCAGAATCAACAGCAATGAGAACAATATGAAATACATGACGAAGATAAGTGGTATGGAAAGATTCTATGACATGCATATATCAAAATTTTTGGTTGAGATTTCAATTTTTATAATAAATTTAGTTTATGGAAAGTATAATGTATATAACAATTGTAGAACATTCTTTTTCAGTTTGAATAAATATTTATATACAATGCCCGGTTACAGGTTATTCTCTCCATTGTTCTTCATTTTTACCAGGTTGACTCGCTATAAATGGAAGAAAGAAGGAATAAGAAAGGTACATTGTGAAAGAAAATGAATTCCATTTTATTATTTCTATTTACTTTCCTTATGTACATTAATCGAAATTAATTATTCCATTTATATATCGAAAAAAATGATTAGCTTTTTATATCATTATTTTATTTTATTTCCTTATCTTTCACAGTAAAAGAGGTCTAATTTAGGATCTTCTTAAACATTTAAAATTATTACATGAATTTAAAGATATTATCATTCTTATTATTAAATAAATTAGTAAACAAATATATATATATATATATATATATATATATATATATATATATATATATATATATATATATATATATGTGTGTGTGTGTGTAAAATAATTTGATCTCCTGCAGATCGCGTACGTGGCACCTGCCTGATCGGTCAGGGACATCCCTGACCGATCAGGCAGGGTGATGATCGGTCACCGTGACCGATCAGCCGTCGACGGGTTCATCGCTACCCCTAGGGTTCACCGCGCTAACGTGTTTACCGCTACCCCTAGGGTTCACCGCACCCCCTAGGGTTATAATTTTGTTCGGGGGCGGCAGCTGAAGGCCGCCGATGGTGTCTGATCGACGATCGGCCACCATCGGCGTAGAGCCCTTGCGTGACCGATCAAGCAGTTGTCTGATCGGTCTGGCGCTATGATTCGCACGAGTCCGTATCGCGTGGTCCGCATAACATCAAAACTCATATATATATATATATATATATATATATATATATATATATATTGGAAAAATAGTTAATTTCCAATATTTACCCATCTCTTGGGCTATATATTATATAATTGTAAAACCTTTTTGAACATTAAAACAATGTGTGTTATTCAGCACAAAGAGTAGCTAGATGATAGATTTATATTTATCTTCCTGCTGCATTCATTAGCATATAATCATCTTCAATATCATGTTTTTGGTGGCAATTAACATATTTTATTCTGTCTCATCGGATTTAGAGCTGTGTTGGCCGTCGGATTTACCCGTCCTATCAAATAATTTAAACGGGCAAAATTAATTGAAATTTTATCAATTAATTTTAAGATGGATCTAGCCTAATCCATTTGGGCCCGTGAGCCTATCAGTCAACTCCTGGTGGGCTCGAATAGGCTGACGGATTGAGGAAAAAAAAACCTTTAAAATTTAAAATTAAAATTGAAAAGTCAATGGGCTCGTGAGCTTCACTCCTGTAGTCCATAAGATAAATTTAAAATTTTCAATAATTTCTATATTTTTTTGGTGGGGCTGTGAACTGGTCCGCTTAATTTGCAACCCATCTTGAGTTAAGTTAGATTAGAAATTTCTTAATCTTGAGAATTTCTTAATCCGTTAAGATGACGAGTTGGTCCGCTCCATCATATGACATATGGATTTTTGATAAGTCTATCCTCCCGACCACAGATTTATCGGTTAGATGGTATAAAAAGAGTAAACATAAATAAACGTGATGATAAAAAAAATTCTAAGTGTAATTGAGTTAATGGTAATATGATGCCTCCAAAATTATAGTACAGTAAAAGAGCGTCAAGTTCTCACTTAAACATTTACGATTTAATCTTTAATTATGACATATTTTATAGGAGATTTTTTTTTAAATGAGACACATAATTATATATGTTGAATTTTTTAATTATTCGTTATAAATGTTTCTCGATTTATTCTAATAACGTATAAATTGATCATCCTGGGTAATAATTAGTTCATAATTTTTTTTAATGGTAATATGATTTTTTTTTTATACTGTAATAATTAACGCTATTTGCATGTAACATTGACCTTGTTTATTTGAGAGGAATAATTTTTTTTTTTAACAAATCGAGTTACATTTTTTTCAAGAAAAAGAATAGACTATTCATCATTTTGGTTGTTTAACTATTCTAACATAATAAAGGACGGAAGTAATTTTTTTCGTAGAATATTATTTTAAATATTTTTTTGGTAGAATATTTTTATCTACCCGGTTTATAATTTTTTAAATCTATAGTTTGAAAATACAAAATCACATAGTATAGTTTGAAAATACTAAATCACGTATTATTTTTTTATTTTACCTCTGACAATCGACTAATAAAAAAAAATCAATTGAATCTGAAATTTTAAGCAAAAGAAAATTAATCGATTGATTTACTTTTACATTGATATCAATTTTAGATAAAATTGGTTGATGAACTAAACAAACTCGGATTAAAATAAAATTAGTTCTTATATATTTGTCTAATTATCTTGATTATATGCATGCTCTCAAATATCAATTTGACTCAATATTTCGAGAGTAATAATTTTTTGGACATGAATATGTTTAAAAAATCTAATCTGTGATCAAAAAATAATTGCTTTCAATATATGAATAGATCAAACGATTTAAGATTGATATGACATTAGCTCCTATGTGTTCGTCTACTTCTTTGGATTATATTCATGCCCTAAACACCAATTTGACTCAATATATTGAGAGTAATGATTTTTTGAACATAGATTGGATTTTTAGAACATATTCGTGTTCAAAAAATCATTGCTCTAAATATATTGGTTTAAATTGACGTTTTAGGGCATAAATATAATCAGGAGAATTAGACAAACACAATAGAGATAACTTCATGTTAATCCAAGGTCGTTTGATTCATCAACCGATTTTGGTATTGATTTTTTGAACACAAATTATATTTTTTAAATACATTCGTTTTGAAAAAAATATTGCTCTCAATATATTGAGTCAAATTGATATTTGAGGACACAATTATAATTAAGAGAATTAAATGAACACATTGGAGCTAATTTCATATTGATCAGAGGTTGTTTGATCTATAGCTCATTTTGGAGAAAACTGGCTGATAGACGAAACAATCTCGGATTGACATGAAACTATCTCATATATGTTCGTCTATTTTTTAGATTATATTCATGCTCTCAAACATCAATTTGATTCAATATTAAGAACAGTAATTTTTGAACACGAATTAGTTTTTTCAAATATATTCATATTCAAAAAATCACTATTTTCAATATATTTGGTCAAATTGACGTTTGAGGATATGAACATAATCAAAAGAACTAAAAGTATACATAGAAAATTTCATATCAATCTGAGGACGTTTGGTCCATTAACCATCTAAAACTGGTTGATAAACTAAACAACCTCGGATTGATACGAAACTGGCTCATATATATTCATTTAATTCTCCTAATTATATTCATACTCTTATATATCAATTTGATTTAATATATTGAGAGCAGTTATTTTTTAAACATGAATATATTTAAAAATTTTAATTCATATTTAAAATATCACCGCTCTTAATGTATTAAGTTAAATTGATATTTAAGGGCGTGTATATAATTAGGAGTAGTAAATGAACACATATGAAATAGTTTCATGTCAATCCGAGAATGTTTGGTCCATCAACTAGTTTTGCAAAATTGAGAATTGAAATTTTTGAATATATTTGTGTTTAAAAAATTATTAATCTTAATATATTATGTAAAATTGATATTTAAGGATATGAATATAATTAGGAGAACTGACTGAACACATAGGAATTAATTTCATATAAATTCGATGTCGTTTGATTTATCAATCAGTTGCCCAAAATCGACTTTATATGATAGTACTGTTGTTGATATAAAAGCAAATTAGTCGACTGATTTTATTACTAGTGGACCAATAAAATTTTAGCACAAAAAGAAATCACTTCATCGAATAAAAACAAATCAATCCATTGATATTCAAATAGAAATTGATTCGATTGATTTGTTTTTTACAAATTGACTAATTAAAATAAAACGGAAAGTGAGTTTATGATTTGGTATTTTCAAACTGACTCTACCTAATTTAATAATTTCAAAAAATTATCTACTAGGTTTTTCAAACTACTCTACCTAATTTAATAATTTCAAAAAATTATCTACTAGTTGGGTAAAAAGCTGAATAAACTTTCCTTCCTCAATTTTTTTTCTGATTCTTAAAACGGTGAGAGACCGCCTCAGGCAGGGCCCTGTGTGACCCATTGGTATCGTCACAATGGAGAGGATTGTTGATTCTAAAGCATGAAATAGAAAAATAAAATTTTGTAAATACGTAAACACTTACAGTGATATTCGCAAATCTTTCATTGTTCTTCGTGCTTGTCGTCGGAAGAACGATCACGGAATCGGAAAGCTCTTCCCCTCTCGAATTCACGAACCAAATCCCTCGGACTCTTTGGATGTTCCCTTCTCGAAATCTTTTGTCGATTCCTCTTGTCGTCGATTCCTCTTGGACGCACCCTCTCCCCTTTTATAGTAGAGGGTCTAGGGAAGGGGAGGGGGGAAAGAAGTGGAGAAGTGGGGGAAGTGGGCCCACGTTTTCAACTTTCAACATCTCTCACTCGTCCAAGTCAAGTCACAGAGACTAAACAAGAATCAAATCACAAAGACCATATCATAACTATGTTACAAAAACCAGATAGTCACAAAGACCATATAGTCACATAGACTAATAGAACATCCAATTCATACTTTTAGGGAAAATGATTTGTGCGACAATAAGCATACTGAGCAATCATTGCTAAGAAAGTTGTGACACTTAACTTAGCTGCTCTCTGAGTGATCAATACCAAGAAAGTTGTTACACTTTACTTAGTCTCTCTATCACATGAATCAGAGATATCAATCACTTGCTTTTATCCCAGACTAAATCATTTACATCAATATAAACATCTCTAATCCCTTGTAATGACCATTAAGTCAAGAGCATGTTCAGTATTTCCATTCAATACAATTATTCACAATCACATTTTAAGTACTCAACAAAAAATGTAATTGGTCGACCAGTGAATAAGTGTCAATGATATAAATCTCTCTTAGTCTTCCTATTTAGCTTGAATCTATTCATTCTAATCAGTTGCTTTCCTAGTTATGCTCTATAGACCGAATCATCCATAGCCAATAGGATACATGCTAAGGTAGCAGACACCGATTAAAATTTCAAACAGACAGCTAAATAGTCACATAGGGTAAATCTGAGATTAACTTATAATCTCAAGGGTCTCACATAGTAGAGAAGCAGGGATCCATTCTCCTACTACTCTTATTGTCATTATAGCACATGTGGTATGAATCACATGCTACGATGTTTTTCTCTTTTAACAAAAAAAAGAGTGCATGTTTTCTTAAAATCAACATCATACAGATTTAATCTAGACATACCTAATGTCTAATCCTAAATTCAACTTATGAATTCTTATCTGGCTTTAAGCAGATTTAGTAAATGGTGGGTTCATTTACTCCAATCATTACATAAATGATCTCATATTGATACAAAAATCAAGGCGACCGAAACTTATGAGTATGTCTCTATACACATCTACATAAATTGCCCCATAAGTAATGGTCTTACCTCTATTTATACTCAACAAACAGAGATCATTATTGTCCATGTGAGCGGACCAATCTCAACCTGCCAACATGCCTATCGAGACTTTATCTAAAATGTAACACCAATATATATATATATATATATATATATATATATATACTGAATAAATCATGACATTTTCATATATTTGATTGGTTTTACAATGTGTTACATTTTATGAAGTCCCGAAGACTTCACAAAACTAAGAAATGACTCTTTAGTCAATGGCTTAGTAAAAGGATCTGCAAGCATAACACATGTAGGAATATACTTAAGGACTACCTTTCTTTTGTCCATAATATCCTTTACATAATTATACTTAATTTCTATATGCTTGCCTTTACTGTGATATTTGGGATCCTTGGAAAAAGCTATCGCAGCTTGATTGTCACAATACAATGTAACAGGACTCCCACTATCCTCAACAATCTTCAAATGCTTCAGGAACCTTCTTAACCAGACAACTTCTTGTACAACCGCTGCACAAGCCACATATTCGGCTTTCATTGTGGACAGTGCTACACAAGCCTGTTTCTTGCTATTCCATGAGATGACGTCACCATTCAGCAAGAAAGTATAACCCGATGTGGATTTTCTGTCATCAAGGTCTCCTGCCCAATCTGCATCTGTATAGCCCTTCAGGCTCAACTTTGATCCTTGGAAGCAGAGACAATAATCTGCCGTCCTTTTGAGATATCTGAATATTCTCTTCACCGCCTTCCAGTGTCTCGATCCTGGGTTTGACTGGAAACGACTAACCAAGCCAACTGCATAGCTGATATCAGGACGTGTACACAACATAGTATACATTAAGCTACCAATGACACTAGCATATGGTTTTTTCTTCGTATCGGCTATTTCATTAGGAGTCTTGGGATACATATTTTTGCTCAGAACAGTGCCTCTCGCTATAAGAGTTTGTTCAATGTTGCAGTTTGACATATTGAAGTGTTGTAACATCTTAGTAATATAAGCCTCTTGAGACAAACCCAAAAGTCTTTTTGTTCGATCTCTAATGATCTTTACCCCTAAGATGTACTCGGCATCTTCCATATTTATTATGTCAAATTGTGATGAAAGCCACGATTTAATTTCTATCACAAACTGTATGTCATTTTCAGCTATTAGCATATAATCAACATATAACAATAATATGACAATCTTTCCTTTATTCTCCTTGAGGTATACACAATGATCCTCATTGATCATTTCGAAACCATAAGATAAAATGACTTCATTGAATCCTATGCTCCATTATCTCGACACTTGTTTTAGCCCATATATAGAGTTTTTAAGTCTACATAATTTATCCTCTTGGCCATCAGCAATATAACCTTCTGGCTGTGCCACATATATTTCCTCGTCAAGATTACCATTAAGGAAAGCCATTTTCACATCCATCTGATGTAATTCCAAGTCATAAGGGCATCTACAACGGTTCGTTAATCGAGCGTTATAACGCTCGATTAACGAGCTGTCCCCGTTAAAATCATTGTGGAAGAGCGTTAATGTGCTGACGCGGATGAACGCGTTCAGATGTTTGAACGCGTTCATCGCGTATGACATGGCATCCTGATCGATCTGGTGATCGATCAGGCTCCTTCCTGATCGGTCACCAGACCGATCAGGCAAGAGCCTGACCGATCAGGCTCCTGCCTGATCGGTCAGGCAAGAGCCTGATCGGTCTGCCTGATGGCAGACCGATCAGGCATGCAGGCAGCCAAATTAATTTCAATTTGGCTGCCTGCATGCAATTAATCAAATTAATTAACATGTTAATTAATTTTAATTTCAATTTCAATTAATAATAAATATATTTAAAATTATTATTATTATTTATTTTAAATAATAATTATTTAAATTGATAAATATAATTGAAAATAAAAAATATGTATGTATGAGATTGAATATGTGAGAGAATTAATATGTGAGAGAATGTATATGTGAGAGAATGTGTATGTGGCATGTGAACCCCATAAATAATAGGGGTTGAATGTTAAATGAATGTGAGAGAATAAAGATGTAAATGTTAATGTGTATGTGGCATATGGGTCCCATGCTTTTTGATGAGGTAGTAGGTGTTATAACGTTAGAGGAGTTAAACGGTTGCGGATGCCCTAATGTGCTACTATAGCTAAAATGACACGTATTGACATAAACTTCACAACAGGGGAAAATGTCTCTTCAAAATCAATACCCTCCATTTGGGTATATTCCTTTTGCAACCAGACAAGTTTTGTATCTATTAATCGATCTATCTGTCTTCCTCTTGATTTTGAGAATCCACTTATTCCCAATAGCCCTTCTGCCCGGAGGAAGATCGACTAAATCCCAAACATGATTCTTTCTCATAGACTCCATTTCTTCATCCATTGCAATTCTCCATTTTTCTCTAACTGAACATCTCAATGCTTCCTCAACCATTCGAGGTTCCTTATCGTCAATAGGGAGAATCATTAATGCCTCATTCTCAATGTCAAACCTTCTTTTAGGAATAATCTTGCGATTACTCCTCCGCAGGTCTAACTGTTGAGAAATTGAAACTGATTCATTCATTGGCAAATCACTCCCACTGGGTAGACTAGATTCAGGTTTCTCTTGTGATTCCTAATTCGTTGATAAAGGAACAATATCCTCCTCCTCTATAGCAAATAGAGGAATCGATTTATCAACTTCACCTCTTGTTGGGAACTCAGTTTCGAGAAAAATTGCATCTCTTGACTCTATTTCAGAGATGGTTTCATCTTGTTGCTCACCAATAAAAACATAACCCTTAGAAATATCAGAATACCTTACAAAGATACACTTTTTACCCCTTGGTCCTAGTTTTCCTTATTTGTGAGTCTTATCATGAACGTAGGCAGCTGACCCCAAGGTCTCAGATTATTCAAATCTGATTTTCTGCCTCTCTAATGTTCATATGGTGTAGATGGAATAGACTTAGAAGACACTCGGTTAAGTATATAGGTAGCAGCTAATAATGCATCTCCCCAATAGGGAATAGGTAAATTAGCTTGAGCCATCATAGACCTAACCATATCTAGAAGAGTTCTATTTCTTCTTTCAGCAACCCCATTTTGCTATGGAGTTCCAGGGATCGTTAACTGTCTAATAATCCCTTTTTCGTTACTTGTCTTAAACTGATCAGATAAATATTCACCTCCACGGTCAGTGCATAAGGTTTTAACCTTACGATCCAATTGATTCTCAACTTCGTTCAAATAACGTTTGAAGCAATCTAATACTTCATATTTATGAGAAATCAAATACACATGACCGAAACGTGTGAAGTCATCAATAAATGTAACGAAATAGGAATCTCCATGTCTAGCCTTCACATTCATTGGACCACATACATCCGTATGAATTAATTGCAATGGTGAATCAGCTCTAATAGTCTTACCAAATGGTTTCCTTGTTGCTTTCCCAGCAAAACAATGCTCACATATGAACAGGTTAATCTTAGCATAAGTACCCAATAGACCCTCCTTAGCTAATCGATTCATCCGATCTTGTCCGATATGTCCTAGTCTAGCATGCCAAACATCCTCATTAATATTAGCATCACTAGTAAGAGCAATGTTTGAAAAACAACTATTAATTCCATAATTAATATCTTGTTCTACATCAAGAACCATGAAACCATTCATTACATAACCACATCCAATTAACATGGAGTTAATACGAAGTTCCACGCAATGACTGAAAAAATTTATATAATAGCCTAAATCAAGAAGACTAGTTACAGAAACTAGATTCCGTCAAATCTCAGGAGCATATAGGACATCATGTAGAAACAAGATACGCCCACCACGAAGGTTGAGTTTGCAAGTGCCAATTCCTTTGACTTCAATTCTTGTATTGTTTCCCACATATATCCACTTATTGCTAGCTGATACTCGACGGTACTCCACGTATGTAGCTCGATCACGAGCTACATGGTTCGTTGCTCCTGAATCTATAATCCACAAAGGATAAGAATCAGCCAACAACACTGAACTAGCAACATAATGCTCATGAATAGAAAATAAATATGGATCTAACTTTTTCGGCTCAGTACATTCCTGAGCAAAGTGACCTTTCTTGCCACAGTTATAGCAAGTCAACTTGCTCTTAGGTTTCTGTCCATACTTCTTTCCTTTAACATTCTTCTTGATTGGGCTCTGCCCAGCATCAACAGCTTCTTTCCCTTTTCCCTTTCCTTTTCCTTTCTTGAACCATCTTTTCTTATTCTTGGATCCAGAGCCTTCAGCTACAAAAGCTTGTCCAGAAATCCTTGCGGATTCTATTCTCTTCGCCTCCAATTCAACATGGCGTGAGACATTAATGAAAGTCTTAATACTTTTACTATGTGTGAGGTTATGTTTCATCGATTCCCAAGAATCAGGAAGGGAACGGATAACTGCTTGAACCTGTTGTTCCTCAGTCAACTCATGACCAGTAGTTTTCAGTGCTCGAATCATATTCCCCATTTCCCTCAGATGTTGGGTCATGGAGACATTCGGGTGTTTCTTATAGCTGTCAAATTTGATTGTCAGTTGACGAAGCTTGCTTAAACTAACTCCACTGTATTTATCTCTCAGGGCAACCCAGACAGCATGAGCCGATGGTAATGGCTCATACTCATATACCAGGTCATCTACAATTGAACTAATCAAAATACCCTTGGCAATGGAGTTTTTTTTTCTTCCATGCCTTATAGGCATCAAAATCACGTCTATGATGGGATGTAGAACCATCTGTAGGTTCTACCATTAATTGATTTACAGCTTCTAGAACTTCTTGTTCCTCAAGTACATACTGTATCTTAAGGTGTCATATTTTGTAGTTATCTCCATTTAATTTTTCTCCTTTGTTGAGTTCAGCTATTATATTCTTCGTTGTCATAATCTAACATAAATAAACGTATTATTTAGTTATTCAGTGTAACTCATATGCATGTAATTAATAACTAACTCATTGTAAATTAGAGTTGGTTTATAAAATCAAGTGGTAACTATGTTCCTACTCATCCTCCGTATATCCAATCTAATAAACATTTATTAGTTATATTACATACATCCCATCATATGAACTAATCATAAATGAACTTATCATTCAAATGAAATGAACTAATCATTAAGAAGTTTTGTTAACACATAACATAACTTTTCGAAAAATTATTCGTACAAAATGACAGTAACTACTACATGACTAAAAAACTAAATGAGCAAATACTGTATGTACATAACAACAGTAACAAAGACAAACTCTAATAAACTAGATAAGCTAGCACTACTCCCACTAGGACAAAGACTAGCGCGGTGGTAAATACTATCCCTTTCATCCCAGACCTGATGAGAGGTAGGTTAACTTCAGGATTCTCTACCAATTCTATAGGATCCTCCTCGATTTCTTCAATTGGATCAATCTCGAATTTCTCCGGATCCTCCTCGAATTCTTCAATTGGATCCATTTCTGGATCCTCTTTGAATTCTTCAATTGGATTCATTTCGAATTCTTCAGGATTCTCCTCGAATTCTACAATTAAATCCATTTCTGGATCCTCTTCTAGTTCGTCCTTAGAGTCTTCCAGATCTTCTTCCGAAAAATTTTGGCGAAGTAGTTCTCTGCACAACTCGGTATATGAAATTCGCCCTTCAAAGCATCCTCGGGTACATCTTGCAGCTATTCCACCACGCCTCGGCAATGAACGAATCAATGCCTCAATCCGATAGTTATCTAGGACTGGAAACTCTTCTTGCTCGAGTTTCTAAAATAGTCGATCCAGCTTATCCATATTTCCTTGGATTCCAAGAATCGGACTATAGTCAACCTCCTCAATTTGCTCCAATAGCTCATTGTGTCTCTCATCACGACGGGTCATCGTGGTAATAAACCTCGGCATCTGGAATTGAAATTCACAATGTCAGTACAAAACCGACAAACCAGTAACAAAACTGGTTCAATTCAATTCACATATATGCATAAACCCACAGAGCTATAAATAAATAAGAAAAATAAATTTTCTTGATTTGAGGAGCTTTATTGACTAACACATTGGGTTGATCGATTAGGAAATTGAATCCTTAGTCTGGGTCTATTGTCCTCACTAGGACTAATCTAATCGAACAGGGATAACTTATCTTAGTTGTTCTTGTTTAAACGTTAGCTTATTTAATTCAAAGTCAAATCTTTTGATCAAACCAAACAAATCGGTTCTGGTTTGTATCAGACTGATTTGGTTAAACCAACTAAGGATTTGAACTAGATTAGGCATGATTGGACCAATTAGATCTGGTCAAACCAACTAATGGTTTAGACTAAACCCAAGCCTATTGGTCCAACCTAATCTAATTCAAATGAACCAACTTGATGTAATTTAATTAATTAGAGCCTAATAAATTAATTAAGCTTTAACCCAACCTAATTAATTAAATTAGTCCAACCTTATGTTTCATTTCGATTTTTCGCCGCCACCCATGCCTTTCTTTTCGGCCGTCCATTGCGATGCAGACATCGGTCGCCGTGATTTTTTTCACCGCGACGAACGCGGTTAATCGCTAGCGTGCAACACGGCTGAGTGGAATCGTCAGTTCGTGATACTAACAATTAGTTTACCGACTCGAAAGAAATCCGCTGACACAAAGTCGCGATTTTCCGGCGAAGTAATTTCATGCTACTTAGAACCTTACGGCTCTGATACCATTGTTGATTCTAAAGCATGAAATCAAAAAATAAAATTTTGCAAATACGTAAACACTTACAGTGATATTCGCAAATCCTTCATTGTTCTTCGTGCTTGTCGTCGGAAGAACGATCACGGAATCGGAAAGCTCTTCCCCTCTCAAATTCACGAACCAAATCCCTCAGACTCTTTGGATGTTCCCTTCTCGAAATCTTTTGTCGATTTCTCTTGTCGTCGATTCCTCTTGGACGCACCCCCTCTCCTTTTATAGTAGAGGGTCTAGAGAAGGGGAGGGGGGAAAGAAGTGGAGAAGTGGGGGAAGTGGGAGCCCACTTCCCCACCCCACGTTTCCAACTTCCAACAAGGATTGGACTACTCATAGTAATAGATAGATGTCTGTCCTATCTTATATGTTAGTTATTATCTGAATTAATAATTTATATAATTTAATTTTTATATTAATTTTCAGATGTGTCCTCTTTCTATGTTAGTTATTATCTGGATTAATAATTTATATAATTTATTTTTTTCAAATTAATTTTCAGATGGGTTGGTAAAGACATTGAAAACTAATAAAACGCCTTTTCAGAGTTGAACTTACCTGACCTTGGACGGGCATTGCAGCGATGCCGCTGCGCATATTTTTTCCTTCCTATTTTATTTTTTCTGTCTTCTCCCCGTCCTGTCAAAGATTTTTTTTTCCATCTTAATTTTTTTTCCGTAGTCGTTCCACACTTTAGTTGAACCATAGCCTAATGGAAATTGTGTTGTGCCCAAAAGTTATGTGAAATAATTTTGATTTACACTTTTACTCTGCCCTTTTAAACTTTTTTAATTATAAGTTTGATCAATATTATATATTAATATATTTTATTTATTCGACAATTTAAAATGATAATTATTAAATTGGTAAAATAATTAAAATTAAACAAAAGTTAAAATGAAAGGGAAGAAAAAGAATTTAAACTATTGTTAAATTACAATATATTTTTTTCACTATATAATTTTAGTTAAATGTCATTTTAACATTTAGCTAGATTGTTACTTTTAAGATAAAATGACTATTCACTTTCTAATAAATACAATCAATTAGATGTTTAGTGAATAAATGTCATTTTAATATTTTAGTTCATAATCTGAGCACAAATAAATATTATTTAATAATATAAAATTTTAAAATAGTAATGTATATATTAATGAAATGAAAAATATTTGATATTACTTACGGCCCTAGGTTTTGAAGGACTCGATAAAAATTATATATATATATATATATATATATATTCTTTATATTTATATAAAAAATAATAAAATGATGTTATAAAAAAAATCATTAACATAGGTTGGTGAAGGAGGAAGAAAATATCTCCTTGAATATTTTTTTCATAAAAATACATAATATTTTAAAATTTATATTTATATTCTTTTTAATTTAATTTTTGACATTATTTTGTTATTATTTATTAATATATATAAAACACAAGTTTTTACTACTGTACGCATGCAGACGTGACATTCACAGGGAGTTTACAATTTACGCCTAAACCAAATTTAACTTTTAGATTTTTCTAAATCAAATAGGTTTTAAATTTTTTTAATTAGTTTTTTTATTTCTCTTTTTCCCCTCTATTGGCCTCCTTTCGTTAACCCTAAACAACCCCTTTCTCTGCTCTGCCGCCACCACTTTTGCCACCATCTCCTTCGATTCTGCCACCGTCTCCTTCGATCCGGTCGTCTACGTTGTCGCCCTCTCCTGTGACACCTTCTCTTTCAATTTTGCAGATGTCTCTTTCGATCCGGTCGTCTACGATTCCGCCCTCTCCTGTGCCACAATCTCCTTCGATTATGTAGAGGTTTCCTTCGATCCGGTCATCTACAATACCCTGTCTCCTTTGAAATCGAGAAATGACATTATAAATAATATAATTTAAATAATTAATTTTAAAAGATTCTTAGATAACAAAATTTACCTCATTAAGGTCAAATTATTTGTTTCTTTTAATTATATATTGTTCATTAAATTTTGATTTTATATTTTCTTAGGCAGAAATCATAACAAATGTGAATAAATTTCCTTTATAATCGTTAAAATTGATATAATATAATAACAATGTTCATATATTAATAAAGGGATACTCATCCATGGCACTCCATGAACTTCTAATGTTAATTTTTTTTTAATTTTTATTTTCTTTAACCTAAATACTACACTTAAACCTAAATCATAAATCTTATTTTTTTTTAAAAAAAAATTAACACTAATCTATCTATCTATCTATAAATATCTATCTATCTATTAATATTTATAAAATATAATTTTTGCTACAGTACACTTGACATTCATAGGGAGTTTACAATTCCCGCCTAAACTAAATCTAACTTTTAGATTCTTCTTAACCAAATAGGTTTTAGATTTTTTAATTAGTTTTTTTATTTCTCTTTTCCCACTCTATTGGCCTCCCTCCCCTAACCCTAAACAATCCCTTTCTCTGCTCTGTCGCCGCCACCTTTGCCGTCGTCTCCTTCGATCTGGTCGTCTACGTCGTCGCCCTCTCCTGTGCCACCTTCTCCTTCAATTTTGTAGATGTCTGCTTTGATACGGTCGTCTACGGTTCCGCCCTCTCCTGTGCCGCCATCTCTTTCGATTTTGCAGAGGTTTCCTTCGATCCGGTCGTCTACAGTACCGACCTCTCCTTTGCCGCCGTCTACTTTGATCGTTCAATGGAGCCGTCTTTTTATCCTCACCTCAACCCTGGTCAAGATGCTTACATGTACGAGTATGCTTCCTTATTGTTGCTATTTTTTACACAATAAAAGAAGACAAATTGAAAGGTTTTCTACATGTACATTATAGTTTCATGGCATCATTTTTTTTCCATATTGATAATACGTACAAATCTGAAATGTTCATTTTACATTTCTTTTAATTTTGAATTATGTAAAATTTTCGTGCATCGTTGATATACATGTATTACACTAATTTATATATAAAATAGGATGTCATCGTTTTAATTAATTTTGTTAGAGGAATACATATTCATTATCAGTTAATAAAATATTTTTTTTAAATTATTAAAAAAATTTAAAAAGTTATTTAAAAAAGGGCCCACTTGAGGTGGGGCCCTGTGCACTGGCCTCAGGTTGACCACCCTGGGGCCGCTATGCTTATTAGACATGTTTTGCATATATTTGGATCAAAGGTGCACGAAACTCTGGTAAATTTGAGGTCTTGGAATGATTATTTCCATGAATTTGTACTCTTGATTTTCATGGCAGGAACTTATTTATACATATATATTTCCATCAAATAATAGTATTTTATGTATCATTTATATTTGATTATAAATAACTTATGTTATTCTTATCAAGAATGATTAAAAATATGCATGTATGTGGACTTTTCATATTAATTTACAAAATTTAGAATCATTAAATTTTTATTTATTATATATTTTTCATATATATATAAATGTGTTAATTGTAAATTCATTACATATATCAAATTATATATATATATATATATGATATATCTCAAATAATTTTTTTTGTATTATATATATTGCACCCAATAAAATATGCTCATCCTATAATTTATAATTAGAAAAAAATATTACTTTAGTTTAGCAGTCACAATAGAAATTTTCATGATGTTTCATAGCCAAACTCATACAAGCAAAGCAACTTGTATCGTAGAAATGAACAAATTACATTAGCTTATATAATCAAAGTCATCACCATTACAAAGGCACTCAACAACTTGTCAACTCGATCTTCATGAGTAAAATAGCAAGCTAGATGATGCCGTATACATCTTTTACCAGAAAATAGAAAATGCAATACCATTAAAGTACTCTAATTTGTTCTACTTGTCTTGCTAAATTATATATCGATCCACTAAGAAGTCTTAAGACAATTCTTTACAAATCTTAAGGTTGTTGCGACAACCAATTATCTGGACCAATAAATTTGTTGCTGAGGAAGTAGCCTATAGGAAGTTTATTTTTTAACCACCTCACTCTTCTCGACGTATCCGAGCCCGGTCCGAAGCAACCTTGTTCGGTTATTGTTGTCTGGCTCCTGAAATTAGATATATAAATTATTTTTTTAAAAAAATAGTAATTTCAAAAAATAAAATCAAGGTCAATTAGTTAATTAAAAGCTCTTACTCATATGGAGAGGCTTCCCATGCCTGCCAACCTAGAGGTTGAATATTTGCAGGCATGAATGTCTTAAAGAAAACCACAGTGGACCATTCATTCCATGCTCTTCCAAGGTAGGTCCTCTGGCTCGAGGTACGAATGGTGCAATACTTGAATACAAACCCAGTTCGGGATCTTTCGTTCTCCTTAGCATTTGCTATCATCCAACCCTTTCCAATCGAATTTAAAGTACATTTCTGCATACAGTGAAAAAAATTAAGTTAGCTTCTTCAGCTAGCTAGCTATATATTTTAAAATTTCATTGAGCATGATCTTATACATTGACATCGATCTATATATAGACTTTGAGAAATTAAAACTACAACTATGTGCATGTCCAGAGACTATATATACCTGGTATACGGATTGCGCATAGCCAAAAATGAAGTCGACACTGCCCTCGATCCAACATTTCTCGTAAAAATGTCGACCTTTGTAGTCAAACAAGGTGTCTTGGTGGCCTAAGAAAGCACACCTATGGAAGGAATTCCTATCTCCCGCTACTAGTGCTGCCTCTGCTACTTCAGGTGCATTATACATCCATTTATATGAATTCTGCATCCAAAAGAGATATATAAAAGTTTACATGCAACCAATAAGTTCTTATGTTCCCTATGTACACGCAATAGTATTATGTTTTCTTTATATATAAATAGATACTAGAGAGGTTTGGAAAAAGTTCTCACTGCAAATGTAATATCGCGAGCAACAAAGTCATTGGCATAGACGATGAAGGTTGCGCAATTTAAAGTATCACCGTGATCATTCCAATCGATTCTAGTGTTGCCAGCACCTTCGCCTTGGAGAACAATAAATGATTTTTGTGCCCATATGTGAACCTTCTCCCTACAACATGTATCGAAAATAAAGTATACATAACTTTGGACAAATGCAGAACTTAGGAGAAGAGATGGGGTTGTGATACCTGTAAAGTCCTTTCTTTATATAAATTTGAACCCACTGCTGATTGCCATCAGGAATGGAATCAATAGCAGCTTGAATAGTTTTGAAATTTCCATACCCTTTCTGATCAACAGTAATGAATTTGGAGATTGAAGCAGCTCCATCTATGCACACACAGCTGCTCAATGCCAATAATATTAGCATAAACAAGATGAAGGAATAATGCATGATGAATATAAAGCAAATTTAGTACTGAACGAGTGTTATGCATGTCTGAAACTAAGATTTTGACATGCATATAAAGAATTCTGGTTGAGTACTGCATTGAATTTAGCTCTGGAAGGAATGAATTTACAATATTTTTCACCATGAAGAAACTTTTAAATGACAATAAATACAAACGGATGAAGGGAAAGTAGGGAAGGTATAATATTTGGAGCAAACAAAGTATAAATTAAGTGAGATTTTTATGATTAAATTTCAAGTAAGAATAATAATTAACAATTTTGAGAAATAAAAATAATCACCATTTTTTGGAAATAAATTTATGAAAAAACAAAAGATTAGAAAGGTGCATCTATATATTCCGATCCATGGAGAATTGTGCTAACTGTTTAGTCATCCTTCCTATATCATTACGTGAAGAATTGGACGGAAATTTAATTAACATTTATTCTATTCCATTTTAGTTATTTGCCAGCATTAATTTATAGGATCATTTTAAAGGCTAAAGGAGGTTTAAATTTTACCCAAAGCGATTGAAAAGATTTTCCTTACGACAAACAAGTAATTGTTTTACTTATCATTTATCAAACTATATTATTGATTTTTACAAATGAAAAAAAATCTGATTTAAATTTTCAATATTCATAGTTATAAAAGTATGATCAATGGCATTGCTGGATTTTTTTCCTATTTTCTCTTCAATTTACAAAATATGTAAACCTCCCAAAGAAAAAGAATTTAAATGGGAAATTTTACTACCCGGTGTGGAAAGAAATTAAATATACAGTTACAAGTATTTATTATTAATAAAATTTAACCATCTTATCCTAGCTAATTCTTACACCATATAACGAGTTTATTGCTATCTTAGATAGAAATGATTTAAACTTTATCTCTTTAATCAAAAATCTTGATACGATTTTAAATTAAACTGGAATTTTTTGCTTGAGTTAAATATTCTAATTTACTTTTAATTTTTCCATGTCATTCCTGCTATTGCAAGGTAGCTTTCATTCGTCACAGCAGGGTCGTATTTAGGTATTGGCCATTAAGACATATGCTTAGTGTCTCAATGTTTATTGAGGCACATTATTTTTAATATATTAAAAATATTTTTTATGTATTTTAAGGGAATGAAAAAGAATAAGACGTTGATAAAAATTTAAGTATCTCATTTTTTTTAATAAAATATAAATTTTATAAAAATCTTATTATGGTTTCAATGGATAAAGTCATAAGAAGCTCTATTTTTAATATTTTAAATTTAATTTTTATTATGTATGTTATTTTATAAGATCTAATATATTTTCTTCAATATCTTTCAACCTTAGTTTTCTCTCGTTACATTTATTTTTTGTTAGTGGTATTTCTTTTCTGATTGGTAGGAACATAAATTAGAAAAAAAAAATTATCCATGCAATGCAAAATAAAAATATTAGTCTTTTTTTGAGTTTCCTCTCTTCTCTTGACTAGCTTCCCCTCTTTGTACTTCTCTCGCTCTACTTTTCCAAATAGATAGAAGCGGAGGAACTGGCGCGCATCACTGGGCAGACGGTGATAAAGTTCCTCTGGCAGAACATACTTTGTCGATATGGGATCGATCCCGTACGAGTTGGTCTCGGATAATGGATGACAGTTCCAGGGCAAAAGAATTAGAGAATGGTGCTCGGCTCACGACATTCAGTAATCGTTCACCTCTGTGGCGTACCCTCTGAGTAATGGGCAAGCAGAAGTGGCCAATCGGGAAATCTGAAGAGGGTTGAAGATGAAGCAGGATCACGCGGGCGGCATGTGGTCGATGAGTTACCCAATATCTTGTCGGCTCAACGGACCACGCCGAGGGAGACAATGGGTCACACACCTTTTCAGTTAATCTATGGAAGCGAGACAGTGGTGCCGGTGGAGGTCGGGTGTGAATCCAATAGGAGGAAGGCATATGATGAGGAAAACGCGGAAAGAAGACGCTTGGAGCTGGATCTGATCAAGGAAATTCGGGAGAAGGCTGCCACAAGGATGTTCGCTTATCGCCAGCGAATGAAGCAAAGATATGACCGAAAGGTGCTGGCTATGACATTCCTGGTCAAGGATCTTGTATGAAAGAGAATAAAGCCGGTGGCGATGTTAGCAAGTTGGAGCCACAATGGGGAGGACCTTTCAAGATAATCCAGAAGCTGGCGTCTGGAGTGTACTATTTGGAAAACGAGCAAGGAAAGAAGTTGGACCGACCCCGGAGTGTCATTCATCTCCAACCCTACAGAGAATCACAGTGAGGTTGTGTGAGTCTGCTGTATTACCCAACTCTATAGTATTAATGAATCGCCCAGGTCCTCATGACATGTGCAGACATTCCAGACTCTCGCTTTGTCAGCGAGTTATATGTGGGCATGCCCTCATACCACCACTTGGCTCGATGTCCCGAATTGGACGTGTGGCGACCCACTCTCCTTAGAATCAGACGACCAAGTGTCCAGACTCTCGCCTTGTCAACGAGTTATAAGTGGGCATGCCCCTACGCCACCACTTAGCTCGGTATCCCCGATCGGATGCGTGGTTAGCCACACTCCTTAGAATCGGGTCGACCAAGTGTCTAGACTCTTACCTTATCAACGATTTATAAGTGGGCATGCCCCCACGCCACCATTTGGCTCGGTATCCCCGATCAGACATGTGGCGACCCACGCTCCTTAAAATCAGACCGACTAAGTGTCCAGACTTTCGCCTTGTTAGCGAGTTATAAGTAGGCATGCCCCCACGCCACCACTTAGCTCGGTGTCCCCGATCGGAACCGTGGCGACCCCCGCTCATTAGAATCGAACCGACCAAGTGTCCAGACTCTTGCCTTGTCGGCGAGTTATAAGTGGGCTTGCCCCCACACCACCACTTGGCTCAGTATCCCCGATCGGATGCGTGGCAACCCACGATCCTTAGAATAGGACTGATCAAGTGTCTAGACTCTCACATTGTCAGCGAGTTATAAATGGGCATGCCCCCACGCCGCCACTTGGCTCGGTGTCCCCGATCGGATCCGTGGCGACCCACGCTCCTTAGAATCAGACCGACCAAGTATCTAGACTCTTACCTTGTCAGTGAGTTATAAGTGGACATGCCCCACGCCATCACTTGGCTCGGTGTCCTCGATCGGATGTGTGGCGACCCACGCTCCTTAGAATCAGACCGACCAAGTATCCAGACTCTCGCCTTGTCGGCGAGTTATAAGTAGACATGCCCCCACGACACCACTTGATTCGGGGTCCCGAGCGGATGCGTGGCAACCCACGCTCCTTGGAATCGGGCCAACTGAGTGCTCATAGTTCCGCTGAATTAGTAAGTAACGGGCGGGCTAGCTCCATGCTTTTGCCTAACTTATGGCGCTCTGTAGAATCTCGTACTCTTTGACAAGGATGGTAATAAAGTCCCTCAAGCCGACCTCGTGAAGGTCAGAATGGCTGGAAGGGACCCAAATGCAAACAAAGTCTAATAATTCTCAAAGACATGAAGCAACACAAAAATACACATACAAGGGGTAAAAGTGTGAACTATACTAAGTAGATAGAGCATTACAAAAATGAGGAAACAACCTCTACAAAAAGAAATAGAAAAGAACTACAAGCAAAATGCCCCAAGCCCTCAGTCGAACGGGTGGCGAGCCTCCTCAGGCAGATGCTGCGTCAGGCCTAAAAGCTTTACTTTGCTAACCGGGAGCTCGGGAGGAAGGTGCCCACCCTATTTAAGTTGATCAAAGGTGCTGATCATTTGCAGCTTAAGCAACGGGTTCACCCGAGCAGCGAGTTGTTTACTGAACGCCGCCGAGTTAATGTACTCAACTCGAGGAGAAGGTCGATGTTAGGTTCGGGTGAGCACAACTTAGGATGATTGGAGCTTCACCCAAGTGAGTAGGATCGAAAAAGATCGACTTGGAAATTGGTCTTGAAGACCTGAGGCGCCTCGATTGTCCAGTTTGAGTTCGCTATAAAATAGAACTGAGACACCTTAGCTCTGATTGAGGGTGCCTCAGATGAACAATAGCGGAGGCGCCCTGGGTTGGAACTGAGGTGTCTCAAGTGAACAGTACCGCAAAAAGAAATGTTACAACATGGATAAAATCGTATCTAACTGAAGTGCCCTGAGCGTCACGTCAACAAATGACCACTTTGACTAAAGTACTATTAATAACTCCTAGAGCTAGGAATGAGGTACAATAACTGTAATTCACTTTCTCTACTTCTGTTTATGTTGTCAAAGTCTGTAAGAGACTTCTCCGTCTTTAACGAAAGAGATTTTTCTAGTTGTGCTTTCAACCATTTTGAATTAGTAACCTCCCTGATTGCAAATAAAGTAAAAATCTCCGAGTCTCTCATTTTTATGTTGTTGCTTATTTTAATTTATTAATCTATTTATCCTGTCTAAGCAAAAGTAAGAGTATTAACTAATTTTTATTACAGGGATATTCACCCCCCCTCCCCCCACTCCTCCTCCTCCTCCACCAGCATATTGACTCAGACCTACACAAAAACCTTCTATTAATGACTAGCGCGAATGATGTGGCGGTCACATATTTCATATCCAATATATAAACTGCATAGAAAATGTAGTACAAAAAGTGTCTATTGTAGAAACTCTCAATGCATTGACTTGATTGCCTTCTAAAAGTTGACCTTCGTAATGGCAAAAGGTGAAGCGCTCACCGCAGTGCCTCTGCCAGCCCATCCTAAGATTAACATGAAGGAGGTAAAACATGATAACTGAGGAGGTAGGTGGATATGGGGGTGAGTTATACGAAGTGCTGAGATTTACATCCTGCAAGCCCTATGATTCGACCTCTCAACCTCAAGTGGCAACCACCATCCAACTACCATCTCAGCTGAGCCCGTGGGGCATGTTGACCTTCATAATGCATCTAGGGGAGATGCACTTCCTATTATACCACCAGACTAGGAGAGATACATTTTGACGCCGACTATGTCCCAGTTCGGGGAGTTTGGGCCCTAAAAAAGACGTAGGCGATACGACATGTGCCAGACCTGCGGAGGGCAAGGTTGCTACCGTAACCCAAGGATATCGACCTCGACTATATCCCTATCCAGGAGAATTTGATCCCTGAAAAGGATGCAAGCAATACGACATGAGCTCAACCCACGGGGGGTAAGGTTGCTACTGTAGCTCAAGGATCATGACCTTGACTATGTCTCAGTCTGGGGAGTTTGAGCCCTGAAAAGGACGCAGACGATACAACATGTGCTCGACCTATGGAGGGTGAGGTTGTTATCATAGCTCAAGGATCTTGACCTCGACTATGTCTCAGTCCAGGGGAGTTTGGGCCCTAAAAAAAATGCAGACGATATAACATCAGCTCGACCCGCAGAGGGTGAGTTTGCTACATTAGCCCGAGGATTTCGACCCAACTATGTCCTAGTCCGAGAGCGTATGGGCCTCGAAAAGGACACAGGCAATACGACATATGCTCGACCTGCGGAGGGTGAGGTTGCTATCGCAACCCAAGGATCTCGACCTCGACTATGTCCTAGTTCGGAGGAGTTTGGATCCTAAAAAGGACATAGGTGATACGACATGTGCTCAACCCGCGGAGGGCGAGGTTGCTACTATAGCCCGAGGATCTCGACCCTGACTATGTCCCGGTTTGGGAGAGTTTGGGCCTTGAAAAGGACGTAGGCGATATAGCATGTGCTCGACCCATGGAGGGTGAGGTAGCTATAACAATCCAAGAATCTCGACCCCGACTATGTCCCAATCCGGGGGAGTTTGGGCCCTAAAAAGGACACAATGATACAACATGCGCCCAACCTGCGGAGGGCGAGATTGTTACTTGAGCACGAGGATCTCGACCCTAACTTTGTCCTAGTCCGGGGGAGTTTGAGCCCTAAAAAGGATAGATGCAATACAGCATTTGCTCAATACGTGGAGGGTAAGGTTGCTACCGCAACCCGAGGATCTCGACCCCGACTGTCCCAGTATGGGCGAGTTTGAGCCCTAAAAATGACGCAGGCGATACCGAACGTGCTCGACCCGCAGAGGGCGAGGTTGTTATCACAGCCCAAGGATTTTGACCCCAACTATGTCCTAGTCCGGAGGAGTTTGGACCCTAAAAAGGACGCAGGCGATACAACATGTGCTTGACTCGTGGAGGGCGAGGTTGCTACCGCAACCCAAGAATCTCAACCCCGACTATGTCCTAGTCCAGGGGAGTTTGGGCCCTGAAAAGGACTCAGGCGATACAACATGTGCTCGGCTCGCAGAGGATGAGGTTGCTACCGTAGCTCGAGGATCTCGACCCCGACTATGTCCCAGTCCGGGAGAGTTTGAATCCAGAAAAAAATGCAGCCGATATGGCATGTGCTTGACCTGCAGAGGGTGAGGTTGCTACTGCAACCCGAGGATCTCGACCTTGACAATGCCCCAGTCCGAGGGAGTTTGGGCCCTGAAAAGGATGCAAGTGATACGACATGTGCTCGACCGGCATTGGGTGAGGTTGCTACCGTAACCCGAGGATTTTGACCCTGACTATGTCCCAGTCTGGGGGAGTTTGGGCCCTGAAAAGGACGCAGGCGATACGACATGTACTCGATCCGCAGAGGACGTGGTTGCTACTGCAATCCGAGGATCTCGATCCCGACTATATCCTAGTTTGGGGGAGTTTGGGTCTTGAAAAGAACGCAGACGATACGACATGTGCTCCACCCACGGAGGGCGAGGTTGCTATTGCAGCCCGAGAATCTTGACCTCGACTATATATGCTTGTCACAAGAGAACAACATGACCTAGTTTCATTAAGGAAGAAGAAGTATAGTAGTTGTGGAAATGAAAGAAGTAAGTACAGAAATAATAGGAGAGATCGAGACTGTGACTGTAAGGTGGTTGTGGCGGATCAAGAATTGTAAGACTTCACATGATGATGTAGAGACACGACCCCTCTAGCCCCATCAGGCGGCTCTCTAAGTCGTGTCCTGCGGTCTTCCCACCCCTGGTAGTGGATTTTTGCCTTCCCCAGATTCGAACCCTTGACCTCCAGGTCAAGTACAAAGGTTCCTTGAATCTGGTAGCCAAGTGAGCGACGCTGGGGAACCTTTGTACTTGACCTGGAGGTCAAGGGTTCGAATCTGGGGAACGCAAAAATCCACTGCCATGGGTGGGAAGACCGTAGGACACGACTTAGAGAGCCGCCTGATGGGGCTAGAGGAGTCGTGTCGCTACAGATGAGCGTTCCATGACCTGCCTAACCGCTTCAATTTGTGGCCAACTGATGTTATCCATTTCGGATCCTGGGTCAACTCTAAACCGAGTGTTCCTACAAACGACACCAATTTGATGCTGCCCAAGCTCCTTGACGGATAGCTCACCGGTGAATGTGTTGGGTAAGAGGAAGGCGGGTCATGATGTGAAGGCTGACCATGTTGGAAACTGAAATTTTTAAAGGGATCTCTTTGCAAAATAGGGACTTAGTTGTGAATAACGAAAATAGGAGGGCTTATTTGTAAAAATGCCAAACATTATTTAAAACCTCTAAAAGCCCTAACTTCCCCTAATCCTCCCCGATTCAGTTTCTTCCCCCGACCCTGTTTCTCCCCAACACCGCCGAATCGATCTGCCGACGCCCGCAGCCGCACGCGCCGCGACCAGCGGCGCCGCCGCCGCGCCTCTGTTCTCACTTCTCCTTCTTCTTCTCTCGACGCAACGCAGAGCCTAGCCGACGCCACGCTCGTGAACCCTAGCCACGCGATCTCCTCCTCCACGCGAGAAAACACAGGGTCACTAGCCCTAACTTCTGCCTTTGGTTTCCCCGACGCCGAGCAGATTCCCCGTCGCGCAAGCCTTGTCTTAGCCTTTCTTCTTCTTCGCCTCCTCCCTCGACCCGGTGGCATTTTAGGTGAGTGTGCTAGGTTACTCATTTATTTCTGATTCTCCTGGAAGTTAGGATGAAGGAATTTTGTGGCCTTAACTTTGCGTGATGGTATATTTTCTTGATAAGGTTGGAAGGTAGTTGTTGTAAGTACCCCTGGTTGATTTTGATGTGATCAACCGATTTAAGTTAGGTCCTGGTATGTTTAATCCCTTTGCTAAGTGTGCAGGAGCTTAGGTACGGAGGAAGTCGAGCGTAAGACGTAGCAGACGAGAAGGATTGTGCGGGGAAGTGAGCCGACGGGCTTGGTACAATCCGAGGGACGCGGAAGCTGCGGAAGAGTACACCGGTGGATCGAGAAGGACGTACGCGACGCCCGAGGGACGAGAAACCGGGAGGAAGCACGCTCGAGGGGCGAAAGGCCGGAGTCGGGTTCGGGTGAGCCTAACTCCGGTTGGCCGGAAATCACCCAGAAGATGAACCAAAAGACTGGTCAGTTTGACCAAGTCAAACAAGGCACGTGAAACAAAAAGAATTTTATTTGTTGCTGCAAAGATTCGAACCAGCAACCTCGTCGACCTAAATCATCAACCTTACCGACTGAGATAAGAAAGAGATGTGATTGAAGTTGTTGCGAGCAGATGATAAAGTTATTTATCTGTTGCGAGCAGAAGATAAAGTTATCTCTTAAAGGATAACTTTATCCTTTAATCAGATCCAATGGGTGCAGTTTAATCTCATCCAAGATTAACCATCCAGATTACATCCATGGATCAATGGCCAAGAGAAAATTCCTCAACAATCAACAATCCAGATTTATTCTCTTAGGCTATAAATAGGCTTAGAGTTTCAACATTTTTAATCATTCAATTCTCTTGTAATTCTCTTTATAGTCTAACGTGCTTTTATTGTAAGGCTTCTCCGCCACAAGGAGATTTTAATCGAGCGTCTACTGCCTTGGAAGCAACGTTCTTAGTTGCGACCAAGTTTTTTTTAAAGACGAGTGCCTTCCATTTCTTTATTTTATTATCCGTCTATTCACCCCCCTCTAGCCGGACCAACCCGATCCAACAGTTGTGTTTTCCTTGTTCACAGAAACTTTATATGGATTGGTCTGTGTATGAAGTTAAAATTTGTTAATTAATTAAAGGAGCAAGCTGTGATCTTGGGTAAGCTTAAAATGGTCGGTGAATTAAGAGTATGTTTATTTTCCAAATGACCATGTTGTGGAGCTAGATATAATTTGATGTATGTTGATTAACCCGGGTAATTTGGTGCTATTTGGACTGGATTAACATTTAGTTAGTTAATGAATTGATTAATCGGTGGTTAAATAATAGCTGGAAGGAGATGGATTAATTAGGATAGATAGTAAGATTAATTAATCTTAACACTGCTTAATTGTTAGTTTAACTACTTGATTAGTTGTATCAATAGCTTAACTCTAATCCTTAATACAGGATCCTGATTTGATACGTATTGTTGGTCGTGTGGAAGGTTCTCGTTTACGGGCTTCAAAAATAAAAGGCGGGTACTTCTCCTTTATACTCGAGTAGTTTCGTTTACCTTAAAGCATGATTATCTTATGTCTAGTAGGTTGCTTGACCTTGTTCTTTGTCATTTGTTATTTTAATATCGCTGTTGATACTTACTCTTCGTTGATCTTCGAGTATTCCAAATTCGTTTCTGTACAGTCCTCTGTTGGTTTCCTGTTCTGTAAAGTACTGCTTGTACGCGAGTACTTAGAAGTCCATTAAACACAGATAGGTTTATTTGGCATTAGAAATATCCTACCTAGTAGTTTAGGCGCATAACCGTTGGTTTTTGATTTCCGGTTGGTTGTATCGATGCATGTTTTACTCGTTGGATTTTATTGCATCGTTGTTTCTCCGGTTGTTCGTGCATCGTATAGCATGCACCATACTTGCACGTTGCATACTAACAACTGTTGGGCTTACATTTGGTTAAGCCGTCGTTAGTCATATTATTGCTCAATTCACTCAACCACTTGTTGTCGTGGTAGATATTAGAGTGTGAGCACTTATCCTGTTATGTCAAACAGTGACACCTTCACCGTTGTTTTTAGAGGGATGAGTTGTTGGTGGCTCACCCTCACCGTTATTTTTAGAGGGATATTGCAGCTGTATAGCTCCCCCTATGTATCGAGGTTGGAGTGTAGACTCCCCAGCATCCTGTCCACTCACCCACACCTTATGTGGTATTTGTTGTTGGAGTGGTACAGTTGTCACAACCCTACCCACTCGGTCACACAGATGGGATGTGTTGACGACTTGACTGGCGTCAGGGGTGACACATGTCATTGCATCATGTGCATACGTATTTCTTTTATGCATTTGCTTGTGTTTGATGCACTTATGTGAGCTATGGTTGTTGCACATGATTGACATGCATGTATATCTTGGCTTTATTGTTATTGCGTCGTTTTACACCTGTTTAGTTATTATTCGGTTTTATACCATGTCGTATTATATTGGTTATGCATGATTAGGTAAATTCTATAATTCTTATGGACTGTACACTGTTGATTTCTCTACTCCGTTATCCTTATTATGCCATGCTTATTTGTCTACTCATATACCCGCAGAGTCCGCCCGGACTCACCACCCCTGCTTTCCTTTTTGTTGTTTCGGATAGCAGGTAGAAGTATTTCTTGGAGCCAGGAGATGATTCAGTTGCCGGTCCCCAGTGTCAAGTTGAGTTAGTCTTCCGTATTTAGTTTAGTTGTTTGTTTTCAGTACTTGTAGTCACATTATATTCATTTCGGATTTTGTCGTTATCAGTCTTTTGGTGTTCTCTTTGAATTGTAGATCTTTTGTGATTAAGGTGGCTGAGCCACCCATTATCTTTTATTCTAATATAAACTGCGTGGTTGTGTTTACTTATTGTTGTGATGTCAGCCGCTTGTGGCTGAGCTATATTGGTGGAGATATTATGTATTATTGTCCCATATTGTCCGCCGTACAGGGGAGATGCTGCCCGATTTTCGAGGAAGCATATGCCTCTGGGGTTGTGACAATATAGCTCAATTGGTATCAGGATTCATAAACTCTAGTACTTATCTTGGAGGTCTAGAGTTTGAATCCTGAGAAAGGCAAAAATCCACTGGCCAGGGGTGGGAAGTCCTAGTGAGTAACGACACGGTTGTTGGTCGTCGGCATCGGTTGTTGGCCGACGACATAGTTGGGCCGCCAAATGTTGATTTGGCCGCCAAGTTGTTGGGCCGAGAGGCCAGGTTGTTGGGCCGCCAAATGTTGATTTGGCCGCCAAAGGGGTTGAGAGACCGTGTCGTTACAGACGAGGCTCCACGGGAGGAGTGCCTGAGAAAATGAACATAAGTTAGGAAGACGGCCGAAGGATTTCCGGCACAATCACTCCAACTCTCAAGTTAGAGGTGAGGATTAAAGGCGAGTGTAATAGATTTGGAGTATAATTGTTTGTGCATATTATTCCCTTGAAGTGGTAAATACCATTTTATAGAGGCGGGTGGCGGACACCTATCCTACAATTTGTAGGTTTCGTTCATGTTACATTGTAAGGATGAGATTTATAGTGCAGTTAAATGTGTTTATGGCGGGCGTTTCGCAACGTCTTCTAGAACCATTTTAGCCCACGTCCTTATAACTATTTCTATTTTTCTGGGGATGTGTATTTACCGTTCTCATGATGAGAGTAATAATGTGCTCAATGGCGGGAAGAGTGGCAGCGCAAGGGCTTTGCCTCAAGGGCCGTTGGGGGCTTGAGCTTCGAGGTCGACCTGAATAGCCGAGCTGTACTCTGGTCTTATCGACTAGTTAGAGGATTCTTATAAACTTAGATGTCAGATTCCTAGTCATGAGCTCACCCAGACCTTCTCGACCTGATCTTGACCTGAGTTTAGCTCGGGATCTCAGTTCGAACCTAACCTGAGCTCGGGGCCTGAATTGGGATCAGGGTATTTTTGGTGACAACATCATGAATAAAGTTTTTCTATTTTTGATAACGTAGTTTCTTTAGCTGGCTTAGCATATCCTGATCCGGCATCAAGCAAAATGCTGAATTAATTTTTTTTTTCATAAAATATTTTTTTTGTGAAATTTTTTATCTGTCCAGATCAGATGGAGTTCATTTCTTCCCAATTTTCCCCCTCAAGCTCGCACCGGCGACTGCGGCCTTGCCCGCCAGTTCATGCGACCTCGCAAGCCACTGTGACTGCACGACCACGAGTCCGAGCATATATATTTTTTCCTATTTTATTTTATTATTATTTTTTTAAGGATTCTTTTTCTTCTTTTTGTCTTTTTAAGTTTTTTTATTTATAATAGATATCCAGACTTATATCCGACTAATCCACTTAGTTGACCGATCCTGTCCACAGCCTTCAACGAGAGTCTCCACCGGTCAACGAGCGTAAATCGTGAGATGGAGACACGTAGCGACTTCACTACTGATGATATCGGTATCCGATGGCCCGACCACGCAGTAGTATGTGACGATTTTTTTCGTCAGTATACTGCACGCTCTATTAAAAATAATCGAACCTAGAAAATGAAGGATCACTCAAGTGAATTTTTTTCCACCTTAAATTTTTTTACTTGTGCCTGCCCAAAAGTTAATTATGCTTTGATTTACACTTTTAGTATTAACTTTAAAACTTTTTAAATTATAAGTTTGATCCACATTATTAATATATTTTATTTATTTGACAATTTAAAATAATAATTATTAAATGTGAAAAATAATTAAAATTAAACAAAAGTTAAAATGAAAAGGGAAGAAAAAGAAATTAAACTATTGTTAAATTACATTAGAAAATTTTTCAGTATATACTTTTAATTAAATGCCATTTTAATATTTAGATTGATAATTTGAGATAAACTGACTATTCACTATCTATTAAATAAAATAAATTAGACGTATAGTCGGCGTGCATAACACGGGCACGAATAAATATTATTTAACAATATAAAATTTTAAAATATACTTAAAATACAAATGCTCTAGCTAAGATTCTATGATATATACAAATTTAAACTGAAAAAATTATAAAATAATTTTTTTTAATATAACATTAAAACATTTGATATTACTGATTAAATATGTTTTTCACATATATATTTCGGTCAGATAATAGTATCTTTATGTATCATTGAATTATGTGATTCTAAATAACATGCTATTCTTGTTTGAATAATTAGAAAATATTCAGGCATCCATGTGATTGACTTTGCATATTACTTTACAAAATTTAGAATCGTTAAACTTTTATTTATAATTATATAGTTTTCACATATATAAATGTGTTAATAAGGCACAAAAGTTCAACAACTTGTCGACTTGATCTTCATGAGTAAAACAGCCTGCTAATTAAAGATCTTAAGCTTGTTGATACAACCAATCATCTGGACCAATAAATTTGTTGTTGACGAAGTGGTTAATGGGAAGATTATTTTTTAACCAACTCACTCTTCTTGACTTATCTGAGCCCGGTCCAATGCAACCTTCTTCTATTATGGTGGTCTGGGTCCTGACATTGGATATAATTTTTTTAAAAAAAATATTAAAAATCAAAGATCAATTAATTAGTTGAAAGCTCTTACTCATTTGGAGAGGCATGCCATGCCTCCCAACCTTGAGGTTGGATATTTGTAGGCATGTATGTCTTAAAGAAGACCACAGTGGACCATTCATTCCATGCTCTTCCAAGGTAGGTGCTCTCGCTCGAGGAACGAATGGCGCAATACTTGAACACAAACCCAGTCGGGGAACTTTCGTTCTTCTTAGCATTTGCGATCAACCAACCCTTTCCAATCGAATTCAAAGTACATTTCTGCATGCAGTGAAAAAATTAAGTTAGCTAGCTAGCTTCAGAGAGACTTAGAGTACGTAATTGAAACTATATATAACAATGTGTCTAGAGACTACCTTGTATATGGACTGCGCATAGCCAAAAATGAAGTCGACACTGCCCTCGATCCAACATTCCTTGTAAAAATGTCGACCTTTGTAGTCACACAAGGTGTCTTGGTGGGCTAAGAAAGCACACCTATAGAAGGAATTCCTATCTCCCCTTACTAGTGCTGCCTCTGCTGCTTCAGGCGCATCATACATCCAGTTATATGAATTCTGAATCCAAGAGATATATAAAAGTTTACATGAACACATGGATAAGTTCTTATGGATGTACTTAATAATTTCCAAAGCTTTAATTCCCTATGTACATACTAGACAGGTTACATTTCTTTTATACATTTATTATTGCATATACAAATAGATACTAGACAGGTTTGCAAAGAGTTCTCACTGCAAATGTAATATCACGAGCAACAAAGTCATTGGCATAAACGATGAAGGTTGCACTTTTCCTATCACCATGGTCATCCCAATCGATTCTAGTTTTGGTAGCACCATCACCTTGGAGAACAATAAATGATTTTAACTCCGATATGTAAACCTTCTCCCTACAGGTATCGTAAATAAAAAAAGTATTCATAACTTTGGACAAATGTAGAACTTAGAGAATAAAAGGTTGTAATACCTGTAAAATCCTTGCTTTACATAAATTTGAACCCACTGTTGATTGCCGTCAGGAATGGAATCAACAGCAGCTTGAATAGTTGTGAAATTTCCACACCCTTTCTGATCAACAGTAATGAATTTGGAGATTGAAGCAGCTCCATCTATGCACACACAGCTGCTGATCAATGCCAATAATAGCAGAAACAAGATGAAGGAATGATGCATGACGAAGATAAAGCAAATTTAGTACTGAACAAGTGTTATGGATGTCTGAATTGAAACTGAGATTTTGACATGTATATAAAGAATTCTGATTGATTACATTGAAATTTATCTCTGGAAGGAATGAATTTATAATATGTTTTCACCATGAAGAAATATTTAAATGAAAGTAAATAGGAATGGATGAAAGGAAGGTAGCTAGGAAAGGTATATTTGGACTAACTTTGTCCACAAAGTAGAAGGCGAGAAAATTATGAATAAATTTCAAATTCCATGGAGAATTTTGCTAACTGTTTAGTCATCCTTTCTATATCAGTACGTGACGAATAGGATGACAAATTAATTAACATTTATTGTATTGCATTTTTTTATTTTCACGCATTAATTTATAGGATCATTTTAAAGTCTAAAGGAGGGCTACAGACTATCTTCGAGAAGCTTTTGGATTATATACATCGATTGATTACCCAAAGGGATTGAAAATATTTCCCTTACAGCAAACAAGTAATGGTTTTACTTGTCAAACTATAAATATTGAATTCTACAAAAGAAAAGAAAATTATAGATACTGATTTAAGTGTTCAATTTGATATTTTTTTTGTTATATTATAATTCACAATATATATATATATATACATAGTCGTAAAAGTATGACTAATTGCATTGCTCGATTTTCCTATTTCCCCTTCCATTTACAAGATATGAAAACCTCCAAAAAAAAAAAAAAGTAAAAAAATAAATAAAATAAAAATAAAATTGGAAATTTTATTGCCTTGGGCGAAAAGAAAATAAATCTACAGTAACAAGTTTTTAATTATTAATAAAATTTAACCACTTATCCTTATTCTTACATCATGATAAATTTATTGTTATCTTGGAATTAAATGATTTTAAATTTATTGTTTTAAATCGAAAATGTTGGTATGATTTTAAATTAAATTGGAGATTTTTGCTCGAGTTAAATATTTAAACTTTTCAAACAAAAATAATCTAATTTACTTTAATTTTTTTAAAACTTTTATTCATCTGCAATGGCATGTACTCACAAAGGTGGAGAGATATAAGTTTGATATTGCAAAAGAAGTATTAAGTTATTTTGTTTCGCTGTATTTATTGTCATAGTAAAATGTGAAGTTGTCGTCTTGGCAGCTCCTCCGAGGTGAAGGCATAAATCACGAGAGGTATTTGTCCTACCACAATGACCTTTTAGATATTTTCGTGCACACTAAAAATTGACCTTTAATCTATTTTAGATACCTACACCAACCGTGGAGCCAAACTAGTTTCTTGCTTCTACATTCTTATGTTTGGTTGCTATGAACATAGCTTGATAACTATGCTCTAGGTCCTTATATGCCTTTAATTACAAAGCTTTTCTCAACATTGCATTTTTCATTTATTTTTGCTTATTTTACGTGAATGCACATTTGTTGGAGAGGTTTTAAGGATGAGAAGCATAATTCGAGGAGAAGCTGAAATGAAAAGAAAAGAAAAGTTAGAGTCTTCAATAATTAAAGATGTATTAATATTGAGTTGGTTTTTTTTTAGCATGTAACTTTGATGATATGTTAATTGCTTAGGTAAAGATTTGATTACCTAGAGCTTATATGTGATTGAAATGTTACAGTCTTCACAGGATAGATCGATGACTAATGCATGAAGTGTTTTGATCATGTATGTTGGCCCTGTGATGAATTGGTGGGAGCGTTGAGGACGAGCAAATTGCCTTGCTGTCATGATTGAAGTCTTTCAACTTAGTGTTCCCAATTTGTTCGTTATCTTGACCTAGACTTTGCCACAAGCTTAACATTTTTACTATATTAGTCTAATTAAGCTCCTAACGGCCAAGTTTTCTTGTTTGCAATGTATTATGTATCGAAATGAATTGAATGCCCATTATAACAAGAAAATTAGAACAAATTAATAACTACGGAGAAGCAGAGTGGCACAAACAAATTTGGATTGGATTGATTGCAAAAAATTATACAGTAACAAAGTGAAATCAAAACGGACATATTTTATAAATTATAAATATGATATTCATTACGTAGAGGGATGATATGTTACATATCCATCGGTGAACACTCTATGAATACTTTTACAATTTAAGATTTAAGATTCAAGAGTTAAAGAGACGATGCAGAGTGCTATACAATCACTAAAATAATGTGCAATGATAATAACTTAAGAAAATGACAAAGAAGATCTATACTCTTAAGTAAAACAGAGAGATTGTTCTATCAATAGAAGGCAAAAAATACATTTATCAAGGATGGAATAGGTGTAATTTTTTTTCATGACTTAGTGGGAAGAAATGTTAAAATAAATCAAATAGTTATAATTTGAAAATTGACACATGCGGATCACATTTCATATAATTTTCATATTATACATCTACATCTTAATCTATACCATTAAGGATATTGATATTGTGATTACTATTTAGACTCGTTACAGGTATATATAGTAGTTATGATCTTTTTAGTCTTATACTAATGAAGTTAAATGTATCAGATTGTTTGGAATATTATATACTTATAAAGTTTGATATCAACTAAAATTTTACTTATATTTCGTATACAACTCACATATAATCTAAGTGAAAAATTATTGGATAGTATCCCTTTTGGCGGGCTTAATTATAATTTGCAAAGGGGAATACGATTTGAACCCGTTAAAGTGATCTAACATAAGTTTATTGGGTTTCGTATTATTAAATACGGATTGAATGTGTAAGAACTCTTTAACCCGATTTGTTATTATCTATGGTTGATAATATATTTTCTTATATAAGGAAAAAATCCCCAGGATTTAGGACATCTTTGAAATACATCTCTTTGACAAAGAGAATTTGGCGTCGTCAACCCTAACTCCCTTTGAAGGTCTCTCCTATTACTTTCGCTTCGGATTCTTAGACAATATTAACATGACAAGGACGATGATTCTTTCATCAAGTTCTTGTCATCATTATGCTTTTTCTTATGTTATGCAATACTTTCGTTGAAAAAAGATCCATGCTTAGCATTGTTTCTTCTCTATAAGAGTTCCTTTCGACTTGTAAAATTCAATCCTCCCATCAGACAATCTATACAGGAGTATGTGACACTGCTGGGGACAAAGGAGGAGAGGGTATTTCAGATGGGGCCAAGGTTAATTTACACACCAACAAGCTGTAGAACTTAGCAAGGAGATAACTGACGGAGAAATCAAGAAGGTACTCCCCCTGGTATAAGAGATGCCAAATCCCTAGGGTTGGATGAATATTACGCTAGATTTTTCAAGTCGGCATGGGATATTGTTAAAGAACAATTTAGCTCCGCTATACAGGAATCATCATCAGCTCTGCAGAAAATAAGTAAATCATACAACCTTGAGGTTGATTTTAAAGTCATATCATGCATAGACAACATGAGGACTATAGACATATTTCATTGACCGAGCTCAGACGACCTTTGTAGGAGGAAGAAGTATTGTGGAGAACATTCGCTTAGCTCAAAAAAATGCTCTGTCAATAGTCTAGGAAGAGGGGTATCTTCAAATTATATGATTAAGATGAATTTAAGAAAAAATATACGATACAATCAGTTGAAACTATCTTCAAGTCTATATTTATTTGCCACAATCTCTTGTATTGGAGTGCTTAGAAAACTCTAAAAATATTAAAAGTTTATTCGAGCATGGCTGAAATATCAAGGGAAAATTTTAGAAAACTCCCCAATATTAAACTGGACTTTGCATGCACTTCCCAACCGAAAATTTCTTTGCATGCACTCCCTGATGGGATTGACAAGACAGTTTTGTATGTTATTTTTTTATCAGTATAAAAGAGTAAAAATTCAGTATAAATCGTAAAAATTTGAGTATAAATTGTTTGAGATTGAGTACTAATTTAAGAAATTTGAGTATTATTTGAAAATTTTTGAGTATACATTGTTTCAGTATATAGTAAAAATTTCAGTATATATTATCGAAATTTAAGTATGAATTTATTTAGATTGAGTATTATTTGAAAAAATTCGAGTATAAAATTTAGAAATTTGAGTATGTGAGATTGCATCCACCACATCAAGATTTTCACATGAAGGGTCACCGAAATTTTATACTCAAATTTCTTAAATTAGTACTCAATCTCAAACAATTTATACTTAAATCTTTATAATGTATACTGAGCTTTCACTCTTTTATACTCACCACATCAAGATTTTCACATGAGGGGTTACCGAAACTTTGTACTCAAATTTCTTAAATTAGTACTCAATCTCAAATAATTTATACTCAAATCTTTACAATGTATACTGAGTTTTCACTCTTTTATACCAATCCATCAGGGAGTGAATGCAAAGAATTTATCAAGTAGGGAGTGCATGCAAAGGACAATTTGGGATTGAGGAATTTTCTCCAATTAACCGAAATATCAACGACTAGTGATAATACATGATCATTTTCGAAATTTAATTAGTCATCATGTCTATTAATTTCTTAAAATATGATACTTAAGTTTTCCTACTCAACACACTTCTTGACACACTTCTTTGGTTGTTGAGACAACCACTTATCTGGACCAATAAATTTGCGACTAACAAAGTAGTTTACAGCAATATTTTTTAACCAACTCACTCTCCTTGATTTATCAGATCCCGGTCCGGTGCAACCTTTTTCTACTATGGTTGTCTGGGTCCTGAGATTGAATATATTCAAAAAAAACAAAATATATATATATATATAAGTAATTTCAAAAAAAAAATTAAAGGTCAAGTTTAAAATTCTTACTCATTTGGAGAGGCATACCATGCCTCCCAACCTTGAGGTTGAATATTTGCAGGCATGTATGTCTTAAAGAAAACCACGGTGGACCATTCATTCCATGCTCTTCCGAGGTAGGTGCTCTCACTCGAGGTGCGAATGGTGCAATGCTTGAATACAAATCCAGTTGGGGAACTTTCTTTCTTCTTACCATTTGCGATCAACCAACCCTTTCCAATCGAATTCAAAGTACATTTCTGCAAACAGTGAAAAAAATTTAAGTTAGCTTCAGAGAGACTTAGAGTACGTAATTGAAACTATATATAACAATGTGTCTAGAGACTACCCTGTATATGGATTGCGCATAGCCAAAAATGAAGTCGACACTGCCCTCGATCCAACATTTGTGGTAAAAATGTCGACCTCTGTAGTCAAACAAGGTGTCTTGGTGGCCTAAGAAAGCACACCTATAGAAGGAATTCCTATCTCCCCCTACTAGTGCTGCCTCTGCTACTTCATGTTCTTGAAACATCCAGTTATATGAATTCTGTATGGAAAAAAGATAAAAGTTAACATGAACCCATGGATAAGTTCTTATGTTTGTACTTTTCAAAGATTTCCCTATGTACGTACATACAATATTTTATTTTTAAGTAGATGCATATACAAATAGACACTAGAGAGGTTTGGAAAGAGTTCTCACTACAAATGTGATATCGCGAGCAACAAAGTCATTGCCATAGACGGTGAAGGTTGCACATTTTTTAGTAACACCGTGATCATCCCAGTCGATTCTAGTGTTGCTAGCTCCTTCGCCTTGGAGAACAATAAATGATTTTGATATGTAAACCTTCTCCCTACAACAAGTATCGAAAATAAAGTATACATAGCATTGGACAAATGTAAAACTTAGGAGAAGAGATCGTTGTATTGTATACCTGTAAGTTCCTTGCTTTACATAAATTTGAACCCACTGCTGATTGCGATCGGGAATGGAATCAACAGCAGCTTGAATAGTTGTGAAATTTCCACACCCTGTCTGATCAACAGTAAGGACTTTGGAGATTGAAGCAGCTCCATCTATGCACACACAGCTGCTAATTGCCAATAATATCAGAAACAAGGAGAAGGAATTATGCATTATGAAGATAAAGAAAATTTAGTACTGAACAAGTGTTATGCATGTCTGAAACTAAGATTTTTTAAACATGTATATACAGAATTTTACTTTGAATTTAGACCCGGAAAGAATGGATTTAAAATTTTTGTTCACAATCAAGAAATGTTTAAATGCAAGCAAATTATGGTTGGAAATGGAAGAAAGGGTTTAAGGAAAGGTATACAATTTGTATTAACTTTGTACAAGGTGAGAGAATTGTAGGTGAATTTCAAAAAATAGTAATAATAATAACTCACAGTTTTGAGAAATAAAAATAATCACCAGTATGGTACCTTAAGAAGCGGACGGAAATTTAATGTAACATTTGTTGATTATAAAATGTATTCCATTTTATTTATAAGTGCATCTATGGAAGGCAATGATTTATAGTATTATTTTAAAGCCTAAAGGAGGGCTACAGATGATCTTCCTCAAGCATTTGGATTATATTTGTGCATAATTGATTTTCCAAATGGATCGAGAAGATTTGGTAAACATGTAATAGTTTTACTTACAAACTATAAATACTGGTTTCTATATATGCTGATGATTTAAGTGTTATTTTTTTGTTATATTTTATTTTGACAGTATATATATATAATATTCATAGTTATAAAAGTATTTATTCATGGCATTGCTCCCATAAAGTTTTTCCTCTTTTCCCCTCCATTTACAAAATATGTAAACCTCCCCAAAAAAGAATTTAAATGGGATATTTTATTAAATTGTATTAAGAGAAACCAAATATTCAGTAATAAATATTAAATTATTAATAAAATCTAACCATTTTAAATGATTTTAAATTTACTGCTTTAAACTGAAAATCTGGATACGATTTTAAACAAAATTGAAAATTTCTGTTCGAGTTGAACATTTAGATTTTTCAAACAAAAACACTCTAATTTATTTAATTTTTTATCACTAGTTGAAACTGCACCATGCCCATCTTACAAGTGATTAGTTCAATTGATTTTTTATACCTGGCTCACATGATTATCGACCAGTTTGAGTGGGCTGTTTGAGCAGAATGAATTGACAAATTGATCAAATGGGCCGGACTAGAAAGATTGAATGATTTAAATAAAATAGTGATATTCATAGAAATTTTTGGTCGATATTCCATAGTAATATTCACATAATATTAAATGATATCTTCTATATAACTAATGCCTAATAAATGGAGAATACTAATTGTCAATTAATGGATTCAAATTGAAAATTTATTCACAAAAGTAGAATTTGAAATAGACACTATGTATCAAAAATCAAGTCAAAAGCTTCCTACACTTTTGAAGAGGAATATCATGCATCCCAATCTTGTTTATAAGGAAGCGGAATGGTTGAGGGTATATAATTCGTTATTGTTCAAAAATAATAAAATCATCCATTACGATCAAGCACAATACGAACACTATCAAGCAAGAAGCATAATAGCAACAATCGAATCAGCGTAATAGCTTTAGGTGTGATTTCTCTTCTCCAATCTCAACGAGCAAGAGAGGCACAAAGTGGGAGAGTTGGAAAAGTGGAAGAGAGGGAACTCAAAAAAACTAGCATTTTATTTGTATTATATGGATAAAAATTCTAATTAATGTTCTTATCGATCAGAGTTAGAGAAGACTAGAGTTGAGAGATGTTGAATAGAAATAGATTAGTCTTATAAAATAACATAATTAAAAATAAATTTAAAATCCTAAAAGAGAGCCCCTTTATGGCTCTATCCATTGTAACCATAACGAGGTCTTTGTAAAATCTGAAGCATCGACCAAAGAATGAGATCGTGCAAATTTTGTTATCACGTGGGCCCTGTTCTTTTTCATTCTCTTAAAAATATATACATAAAATATATTTAATATATTAAAAATGATGAACCTTAACAAAAATTGAGGCCCTAGGCATGCCCTATGCCTAAAGCCAACCCTAACTACCTTTGAGATAACTCAGAATAGGCTGGGGTAGACAAACTCTGAGCGATATCTAAAACAGTCATAAGAGAGTTGAATGGAGGTTAAAATGGACCTTGATACAGTCACTTCGATATTCTAAGTCAAATTTTGACGGTTAGAGAGTGAAAAAGAAGATGAAGAAAGCAAAAAATTATGTGTACATACTCAGGCTCGCGGGAGAAGACTCTTCTTTATACCACCTTGGAAGAGAGAGACATGACACTCACGTTTCCCTATCCACTCACCCAGTCACCACGTTCGGGTTATGGAGTTGCCACATCACCCCCGTTCCCCACTTCTTCCACCACTCATGTCCGGGCACCTCGTGGTATAATGTTCTCCGAATCTTTCACTAGCCACGTCATCCACACTCGTGCAATAGAGGCACTTGGAACACTCGAAACAAAGTTGAGCGTTTAAGGGATCGGAGTAGGAGCGACTGCATCGAAGAGTTGAGGGCAACTGAGTGCTGAGGAGTTGAGAATGACCGAGGGTCAAGGGGTTAGACTTCTACTGAGTAGAGTGTCGAGGAGTCAAGCTTCTTCTCCTGAGGAGATAGACTGACGCCGAGTCGAATATAGGGTGTTTGGACTTGTTTAAAGTTAGGTTACACTCGAGCTTTGCTTGACCTGACTTGGGTCCTCATCTTGATCAAGTATGGTCTGATATTACCTTTGACTCACTGTTCATTTGTGACTTAACCCTACCACGTGGAGGCCAACTACCTGTACCGCATCAAAAGTGAAGACACCAAATTCGAGTTCTGGCATAGTACAAATCTGCCGCTACTCTAAACTAAGTTTCTCATCGATACAAGAAGGTTGTACAACACACAGAGCTGCTAAATTAAACAGAACAACATAGGGAAGAGATCACCAACTAGTTCTCCAAACACTACATTTCTATCGTCACCATTATTGTCATCATCATTGTCGTCTACCTGCTCCTTATCATGCTCTTCGTCATAGTAAGTGTTGTTATCGAATGATTTACATATCTTCATCCTTTTTAAAACCATGATATTTTCATATCTTTTCAATGTAAGACTTTGATTGTATTCTAGTAATCCTCCTCTTAAATGAGACAATCATTACTCTCATGGTATGAGCCTCCTTGGAAGTATTCAACTACTTTTGACCTACTTCAGGCCTCTCCTCAAGCATCTAATCACTTTTGACTTTCTTTGAGTCTCTGAGTCTCCCATAAGCATCCGCATCTAATCACTCTTGACTTACTTAGGGCCTCCTGCAAGCATCCTCATTAAATTACTCTTGACCTATTCTGGGTCTCCCCATAAGCATCTAGTCACTCTTGACTTATTTCGAACCTCTCTGTAAGCACCTGGTCGCTCTTGACCTATTCCGGGTCTCCTCTCAACTTCGTTTAAGGACACCCCATATGATATCTGGTTTGGACTACGGTTCTAAAACTATTTTTTGTTATCAAAGGATTTTCATATCTTTACAATGATATGATATTTTCTACTTTGGGCTTAAGCCTCCATGATTTTATTTTTGAACTCTATTCAAAGGATCTCATATCAATGGAGATGTCATCATTCTCTTTAAACCCATACATGGTCTTTTCTTTTGTGGGAAACTGCTCCGTCACCATCATTACCCCCTTTCTCATCAGTCAACGAATGCGCCAACCATCAAAAGCCATGAAGTGGTCGTGGACACACACAAAGTAGTCCAATCTGCCCTCGTGAGAGCCGAGTCTCCTCAACGTGCTCTTCGGCACTAGTCCAGCTGTCGTTATGCTTCAAACCCAAGCCATGTAGGAGGGGCAATGTACGCGACACTCCAATTCTGCCTCTTCTCAATTAGCAACTCCCGTGTCTTCGACTTCATGAACCACCGGAACACTACCCGGTCAATCCTCCCAAGCTTGACCTCCCAAGCAGCAACGCACTAGGAAGGACCACCCCGAGGCCTTGGAGAAGCCGGGGGGGGGGGGGGGGGGTCTAGCGCAAGGAAGTGAGTGGGCGCTGTGTTGCTGTGCAACCACAGCAGAAAAAGAAGTGCTTGGCAAGGGAGTGACAGCTTCCACCCAAGCGGCCACCGGGGGTGGCGGCTTCCTCGGTTGGCTACCGCTAGGAGACACTAGCTCACGCAGGCTGCCACACAAATGATATGTGTCCCAATCGATGCTACGGAACAACAGCACCATCGCTGTCTCATTCAGGATCCCCGTGTTCACATCGGCGGCATATGCATAACCAATAATGTTCGGGGAGGCAGTGCCCGCGGTCGGAGGGAAGATCCTCTGTCCTGGGCAAACCCCCTGTCCGGCCTGTCCCACTCTTCGGCGACAACCGACGAGTCGTCCGATCGTCGATCGGACACCACCAGCTGCCTCCAGTCGTTGCCCTGAACAAAACTATATCCTGGGGGGAGTATGGTGAACCCGTCGGGATTGCCGCAATTGCGATCTCGCCGAATTCAACGTCGAATCCGATGAGATTGAAATTGCAGCGATTCCAACCGGTTCACCATTCTTCTAGGATATCATTTGATTCGGTACGACGATCAAAATCCATCGATGATGTTCGATCGACGATCGGGCGAGTCGTCGGCCATCGCTGGAGAGTGAGACAGGCGGGACATGATGCTTTGTGGGACATAAGATCCCGTCTGCCACGGTCGGCTTTGGTGGTTGGGAGTTTGAGAAAAAATTGCTATTTTAATTCTTTCTACTCCTCTCCATCGATCTCTTGCCTCCAACACATTCTAAGTTCCTAACTGCCAAAGTTTTCTTATTTGCAACGTTTCCAAATTGATTGAATGTCCATTCGCGCAAGAAAATTAGAACAAAATGGCCGTGAAGAAACAAAATGGTTCAAACAGATTTGGATTAGATTGGTCGCCATATATATATATATATATAAACGAAGGTTGTGTTGGAACTTGGATGGCTAGAGAGGGGGGGGTGAATGTAGCCAGACACAAAACTTCTTTCGCTTTTAGGATTTCTGCACTTGAATGTTAGTAGCACAGCGGAAGCAAGAACAAAACAGAGTATAAATACAGAAATGGAAAGCAAAGTACAAACGCTAACAAGGGTCGTTTACAAGGTTCGGGGATAACTTGCCCTTACTCCTTGGCGTGCCCTTAAGGTGGGCGATCCCTTGATCGTCGGCAGATCAAGCCCCGGAAAATCCAGATAGAAAGCAACCTCCTTCTCGGTGGAGTAACCTCTCCACAGCGTTTCAAGATGAATGAAGTATTAAGTACAAGAAACACAAGAAGAAGCCTTACTGATCACTTAGAACCGCAAGAACACAAGCAAACTTCTCACCGAGCTCCACTCAGCACAGATCTCACGCAAGAACTCTCTTCTTCGTGTCTTCTTGCTAATGGACTCGCCAAGCTTCTTGTTTCTTCTTCCTAAGTGCTCAAGTAACAGCAGGTTGCTTCAAGATTCAGAGAGATGCTTAACAGATCAGAGCTGTCGCAAGAGCAGAACAAGAGATGTCGCTAGTATAGAACAAGAGATGTTGCAAGTATAGAACAAGAGATGTCGCTGGAAGACCCCAACTCCTCCACTCCTTGGCTTATCCTGCTTCTATCGCCAAGTCACACGCTCCTCTACAGCAGCTCCCAGCTGCTCACCTGCAGCAGCCAGCTACCCCTGACTTCCTCTGGACTCACTGCTGTAGCGAAAACCTTCGTTTGACTTCCCTTGGATGGTCTCTAAGTCACCTGCACACTTAGCAGCACATTAGAGCAGCAAATCAACAGAAGATCAAATATCAGAGGGCTCAGAACAAGTATCAGTAGGAATCAGAGTGCGATCAGACGCGATCAGAGCGTCTGACAGCGCGTTTGAATTAAAGTGATTGGTCACCGGACCGATCAGAGAGACTCCTGATCGGTCACCAGACCGATCAGGGTGGGTTCAGACCGATCAGGCTCCATCCTGATCGGTCCCCAACGCGTAATCAGAAATCACGACTTCTTCGGGATCTGATCACCAAACCGAACCCAAGTCGTGGATCGGTCACCAGACCGATCCACCCCTTTGCAGGATGATTTCCCAGCTTCGCAGTCCAAACCTCCTGATCGGTCACCAGACCGATCAGGACATGCTCAGACCGATCAGGACCCACCCTGATCGGTCATAGTGAGGAACTCGCGACATTTGATCGTTCACCAGAACGATCCGAACAGTATCTCTGATCGGTCACCAGACCGATCAGGAGCCAAGCAGTAAGTGAACTGTTTGCTCCCTGATCGGTCGCCAGACCGATCAGGAGACGATCAGTAGCCCAACACGGTCACTGTGTGCTCCCTGATCGGTCACCAGACCGATCAGTCATTGCTGGATCGGTCACCAGACCGATCCACGAGGGAACACAGTGCCAACTTCCCTGATCGGTCACCAGACCGATCCAGGCAAGGCCAAACCCACTCTAAGTCAAGAGAACTGGCTCCCAGCCTCCCCTGACTCGTGATCAGTCCCTCAGACCAAGACTCCGTGCCCAGCTTCACTCACCAGGACTTCAGTCAACCTGGCTTCACTCACCAGGACCCAACTTCACTCACCGGGATTTCCAATCACCTAACCCTCCGAGTTAGGAATTTCCACACCTAGCCCTCCAAGCTAGGACTTTTTCACACCTAACCCTCCAAGTTAGGATTTCATCCACCTAGCCCTCCAAGCTAGGACTTTTCCACACCTAACCCTCCAAGTTAGAACTTTCATCAAACCTAGTCCCACTAGGTATTCCTAGTCCACGACCAGGACTTAATTATAATCATCTCATCAACCTAAACTAAAATCGGTGTCAACACCAAAACAACAATCAGGGTCAGACTGCATCAACAATCTCCCCCTTTTTGTTGTTTGACAACCCGATTTTAAGTTTAGGGATTTGAAATCAATAGTTGCAAATTTCACATTCATAGGGGAATCAGGATCCTCCCCCTACAATAGTTATCATCCTAAACTTAACCAACCTCACTCTCCCCCTTTGTCAAACACCGAAAATGGTCTAGAGGGGTTGTTAAGTTTAACCATAAAACCTCCCCCTTAATCCTAGGGGTTATCCCAAAACAACAAAGGTATGATTGAATTTTGAAAGCATATGAAACCATATGACAAATATAAAGTATGGCAAAGCAATCATATGTATCATATGAACATGGAGAAAGAATAGACATAGCAATGCAGCATGTAGCAAGGCATACATGAAGATAGTAATCGGATAAATACTCATATGAACTAGCATAATATGGCAAGACATACATGAAGATAGTCATTATATGAACGAACAATAAGCCTAATATAGCAAGTAATAAACAAGATAGTCTGATAGTTAGATGCATGGCAATGCATCAAGGTATAGTCAAATACGGCACACGACCATAACAGTCAAACACAGGCATACAGCCATAAAGTCATACAATCAACACAGTCAAATAGTCAAATACAAGTCACGGGCAGAGACAGAGTACATCCATAATCAATCGTCGGCCGGGGGGTCAGCCTGCATAGGGTCATCAATCATGTCATCATCAGGTACGAAGGACCCCGGGGCAGGACCGCCGGAGGGCGCAGCTCCAGTAGATGAAGGCTGGTATGGATGACCAGCTGCCCAATTGCGCCACTCCTCATGCCATGTCTCCTGCCTGGAGCGGACCCCAGAGACGTCAGACTCAACCACCAGCAGTCTGCGGTCGAAAGTCTGAAATCCAGACCGGACCTCCTCTCACCAGAGCTCTCTTAAATGAAGATCATGCTGGATGGTCCGATCAAGCTCTGAAATCTGCCAGCGCGGGTCTGGATCTGACTCATAGTCGTAGTCAGCAGCGGCGGTGGGTGCCTCCTGATGTGTAGCCGGAGCTGCGGGTACCTGTACGTGTGCGCCTCGAGGAAGCTCGCCAAGACCTCACCCGTCCTTCCAGATAAGACTCTGATCGTCCGACCCAACAACAATACCAGATTTGGCAAACGTGCGTTTGCCCAATCGGCAATCCTGTCTAACCATGGGCACTGTCCTGCCCTTGGTCACGTCAACACCCACTGACATAAGCTAGTCAGTGATGACATGATCAAACGACATATACACAGTGCGACGACTGGGCTCTCGATAGGAAATAATCGACTGAAAGATGCTCTCCATAATGTCAAAGTCAAGGCGGTGATGCATGTCATAAAGCATCAGACAGTGATAAGGTCGGATCTCAGTTAAGGGTTTTGAGGTGATCGGCAAGATGCAGTTTGTGATTATCTTGAACAGAACGTAATTAGTAGGGGAAAGACGGAGAGCCGCAAAGGTCGGAAAGTCAGGCCCTAACTCATCAAGATCAGCTGGTCGAGGGTGTCCGAAAAAGTGCTCATATATGGAGTCGGGGGTGACGCCCGCAAATGGAGCCAATAAAGAGTCTGGAAGCTCTGGGTAGATAGAATAAAAATTAGACGATCGACGACCGCCCAGATACTCCGCCAAGATGTCGTAAGAGAAGTCAAGATTTCTCTTGGCTACTCGGGTCGTGAAATCAAACCCCCCTTGAGGTCCTTGTTGCAAGTTATTGTAGAATTCGGACACGAGATTATAGTTAATTGTCCGCTCAAGTGAAAGGAGAAAGCCGAGATTGTAGAAGGTAATCACCTCCATAATGGAGGGACAATGCTCAGTCAGGAAGGGTCCATCAATGGACCGGCAAGAAAGCAACTTGAAAGTGCGGGACTGGAATTCTTGCTCACAAGCAGCGTTAGGGAATCGGGAACTTAAAGAAGGCTGAGGCCTTCGAGAAGGGGCAGATGATGAAGGGCCTTCGCCCTTGGACCCTTCAGCGGGTTCCTTGCCCTTAGTGGATTTTCTAAATGATGGAATAAGAGTGCAAGTTAATCAAAATAATGGTCACAAGATCAAGACACAGAATTTGGTTTAATCAGTAGGGTAAGGTCATGATAAGGTCATGGTATAAAAATGGGATCGATTAAATCATGCTACAATGAATTGATCAATCACAGTGAATATCATGGCAAGAACAAAGTCATGACAGAAAAACAAGTGAATACACACAAACGATCATGTAAGATTTGGTCAAGAATCACATGATAGAAAGATTTGATCATATGGGTAAGATACACACACGACACACACCAAAATAAAACCCCAAAATCAAACATCAAGGTTAGTTCACCAAGTATCATGATATTTGAAGTAATCAACAAGATGAAAGTTGGAAACCCTTACTTAGGTGCCGTTGTTGAGTTGGTTGTGAGAAACCACCCGGTTGAGTTGGGCAGAAAATCGCACACGCACAAGTGATGCTTCGCGAGAAAGAACGGAGGAACTCCCAACAGCACAGAAGAGAAACAACCCCACGCACAGTGGGGAGAAGAGGAACTCACGCGCAAGAGGAAGGATCACAGGGAGAACTCACGCATAGCAAGTAGATCGCACGCGCACGGGGAGAGTTTCGGCGCTAGGGTTTGGAGATGTAAGGTTTAGGAGGAGTTAAGAGGTTGGTGGATCAGTCCACCAACCGCAATTTAATGTGATCGAACGGATCACCGTTCGATCTGGGAGCGCTGATAAGTGCTATTTTGTTGATCATTTCAGATTCTAAAATCCATGTTTGACCCATATTTTACTTGCTTAATATTGAATTTAGCCTAGGTTTTATGAATTTATTCTATTTTGGGCTTTATTGTAAATCTTGATACATTGGAAATATTTTGGCACTAAATTATGAATCTATTTTTATAGGCTTGGAAGGATCATGGACCTAGGTCATGTTGGGTCAAACTTGAGTCAGAAGTGGACCCGGATCGAGTGATCAAGCATCCGACTAATATGGGCCGTCCGATTCAAAAACGGCTAGATCTGAGCCATCTGAGAACCTTTAAGGCAATCCGAGCTAGGGTTAAGGCTGACCAAGTACTCAGGTGAAGATCTGAAATTTTCATTCAAATCAGAGATCACTCAGCCGTTGGATCAAGTTCAGGAGGATCTAGACCGTCCATTCAAAGATCAAGTAGATCTGAGCCATCCGTTGCAAATCTGGAAGATCCGAGCTACTGAGAGGCAGATCCTGACCCTTGATCAACATCATCAAATTTTGGTTAAGATCTGAAGAGATCCAGCCGTTGGATGGAGTTAAGACAATCTGGACCGTCCATTTCTAAACTATATAAACTGTCATCTGCCTCAGATCAGCTCGTCGCGTCTTCTTCGCTAGTTTCCAGTTCTTCGCATTTCTTCGTCTCTTCTTCAAATTTCTTCATCTGAGGGCGTGACCACATCGATTCTAACTTGGGTTCGAGTTCTAGATCGCAAGGGGCTTCTTCTCCGTGAGATTCTCAGCTCGATTTCTCCACTGAACAAAGTTGATTGAGGGTTTCATCAACTCTGCTCTTCAACTGATCGGATCTCGGTTTTGTGCCACTTTTCATCCATTTGAGCAATTTGGAGGGTTCTCTGGATTGCTCTGATCATCTCCAAGCCATCACCGCAATCCCACAAAGTGAGATCGAGGAGATCGGATGGGTTTTCAGCCGGAAGCAGAGTTCGAGCTAAATCGATTACTGAGTCGGAATTTCCAGCGATCTGTTGAGCTAGGGGGTTCTTGGCCTACTCTTGTGTGACAGCAAGAAGAACTTGAGTTAAGGAGTGGATCGATGCTTAATTTCTTGTGAATTTTTTGTTCCTTAGCCGTAGCTTCAATTTCCTCATTTCAATTACAGTTCTGAATTTTGTATCAGAGATGCTTATGTTTTCTGAATCGTTCCTGCATTCAGTAGGTTTAAATTCTGCAAAGTAATTAGTTAGATTGCTTATTTAGTGAACGATTGCACTTGGATCAGCTTGCTTTGTATTCGAATCATTTCTGAATTTGGTCTTCATTTTGCGTATCAGTTTTTCCTGAGTATCAGTTTCAGCTTTATTTCTGCAAGTTTCTGTTCATAGTTGCTAAAGTTGTGTCGAGTGAACATTAGTCTCTCTAAATCTTACCTGAACATTAGTTTTGTGCACTTGATCTCAGTTTGATGTGTTTGTTTCTTAACTCAATTTGTTACTGCATCTCTACATTCGGTTTATGAAGTTTTGCATTTCATCTTTGCCGTCAAGTTATTTCTGCACATCAGTTGGGTTCTGAACTTTTGTTTCTGCATTCATTTGCTTCTGAAATCTGCATTCAATTTGTTTGCTTCACATTCACTTGCTTCACATCAGTTGTAGTTCTGCTTTTTGTATCAAGTAACAACTCAAGACTGCAGCTTGTCATTTCTGAACTTTGTATCAACTTTCTTTTTGCGTATCAGCTTGTCATATTTGAATTGTGTATCAGTTTCTTTTCTTGATAACAGCTTGTTTCGCATTCAATTTATTTCGAGACTTAATTCCTGAAGTTAAACATAGCTTTTAGTGCGCTATTGCACCTGAATTTTGCTTGCTTTGCATTCGGTTCGTTCAGAATTTCAGATTTCATTTCTGCATTTCAGTTATAGATGCTGCTCTTGTATCAAGTAACAATTTAGCACTGATTAGTACCAAGTTAAACACAATTGTTAGTGAACTATAGCACTTGATTTCAGCTTGCTTAGCATTCAGCTTGATTCGAATTTCAATCTTCAATTTCTGCATATCAGTTCATAGCTTCTGCAGTTGGTATCAATTGAAACTTAGCATTGAGTGGTTACTGCTTGCTTAATATTCGGTTGGTTTTGAATGGTAATTCCCGAAGTTGAACACAACTTGTTTGAAATATTGCACTTGTTATCAGTTTTGTTCCCAAATTTCTGCGAGTCTGCATTAGTTATTAAAGTTCCTCATTGGTGGAGTCCATTAATTGCAATTACCTAGTCTAAGTCTGCCGAGTTAAGTTTCTTTCCTTTTCACTGTGTTTTCATTTCTAATTGCAACCAAAATCCAATTCTTACTTGAAACCCAAAAATATTTGACGACACATAAACTCGAGCTTGAATCAAACATCTTTAACTAACCCTAGGAAAAATACGACCTGTGGCCCCTTTACTACATTTTAATCCTTGTTAGCAAAAAGGATTTCCAGCTTTACAAATATCTAAATTTGAGACCCACATTCGTGACACCTATCTTTTGGGTCCATCAAGCGCCCAGACCGATCAGGCTCCAGCCTGATCGGTTTGGCCTAGTTCTGATCGATCGGGTGATCGATCAGGCAGACTCCTGATCGATCGGCTGATCGATCAGAAAGCGAAGAGTGAGTTTTCAAAATTTTCTGTGAGCCTCCTGATCGGTCTGTGGACTGATCCACACAGTGAGCCAGATCGGTCTGGGGACCGATCCAGGCCAACACAGAGAGATTGCAGAGGGGTATCGCAATTTGGCTGGACCGGTCAGTTGGACCGATCAGACATGCTCCTGATCGGTCCGGTGACCGATCAAGTATCAGGATTACTCCTGATACGATCTGAAATTTCAGTTTCAGACTCCCTATCGATTTCTGATAAGATCTGACGAAAACTATCGATCTTGGAAGTGATCCCTTGACTATAATTGATCCTTTAAGAAGGATCAAAGGTCCTTATGGGTCTAACAAATCAATTTGCTCCACCCAAGTGGAGTCAAACTCAAACACAAACATTCAATCAATTTTCATCCAAGTTTGTATCAATATAAAGTCTCCAATCAAGTTTCCTTGATTGGAATGTCCAAGTATGATCATGGAGCCAAGTACACATATGTTATGCATTGATTTTCCCCATACTTGGTCACCGTAGTGATTATTATCTCGTCAACCTAATTTCTCAAGGGATGCATTGACATTTTGAGTAATTAGGTTGATCATAGCATCTCACCCCATATCTAGCAAACAAAAATATTTTGTTGAACCTTATAGTTTGTGTGAGATGTCCCCAAGTTACCCAATTGTTCCCAACAATTTTAATTGATCATGAAGGGATTTGAATGTTTTTTAATCCTATGAAGCGCGACACATTCCCAATTCCCTTCGTAAGAAGCTAAACTCATTCTCGGGGGGTAGTTTAGTGAAAATATCTGCTAGGTTTGATTTGGACTCTACATGTGAGAGTATAATATCTCCTCTAGCAACATGATCTCTAATGAAGTGGTGACGCACTTCAATATGCTTGGTCCTAGAATGGTGGACTGGATTCTTGGTTAGGTTAATTATGCTAATGTTGTCACACAACACTTGCATACCTTTGTAGCTTAATCCATAGTCCTCCAATGTATGAATCATCCACAACAATTGTGATACGCTCTCTCCCATGGCGATATATTCTGCCTCGGTCGTGGAGAGAGTAACACAATGTTGCTTCTGACTTGACCGGCTAACTAATGATGAACCTAAGAATTGGCAGCCCCCACTTGTGCTCTTCCGATCCAACTTGCACCTAGCATAGTCGGAATCGGTATAGCCAATTAGGTCAAATGATTCGGTACGGGGGTACCACAGACCAACTCCAATTATGCCCTTAAGATATCTCAAAATTCGTTTAACAACAATTAAATGAGATTCCTTGGCACATACTTGATACCTAGCGCACATACCCACAGCAAAAAGTATATCAGGTCGATTGGCTGTGAGGTATAGCAGACTACCTATCATGCTCCGATACTGAGTTAGGTCAACAGATTTACCACTCTCATCATTGTCTAAACGTGTGTTTGTAGCCATGGAAGTGGTAACTTCCTTCGAATCACTCATGTTAAATTTTTGGAGCATCTCTTGAGTATACTTCGATTGGTGCACATGGATTCCATCACGAGTTTACTTGATTTCAAGTCCAAGGAAGAAAGTTAACTCTCCCACTAGACTCATTTCAAATTCACTCTCCATGTGTCCAATAAATTCATTTAAATAGCCCTTGTTATTTGAGCCGCAAATTATGTCATCGACATACACTTGGGCTACAAATATATTATCACCATCTCTCCTTAGAAATAGTGTAGGGTCTATTTGTCCTCTCACAAAACCTTTTTCAATGAGAAATGTCGACAACCGCTCATACCAAGCTCGGGGTGCTTGTTTAAGGCCGTAGAGCGCCTTCTTGAGCTTGAACACGTGGTTTGAAAATTCGGTACTCTCAAACCTCGGAGGTTGTTCGACATAGACCTCTTCTCTTATTAAAACATTTAGAAAGGCCGATTTGACGTCCATTTGATATAGCTTGAAACCACGATGTGCTGCAAATGCAAACATCAATCGGATGGACTCTAATCGTGCCACGGGAGCATATGTCTCATCGTAATCAAGGCCTTCAACATGACTGTAGCCCTTGGCTACTAAGCGTGCCTTATTTCTTATGATTTCTCCATTATGGTTTAATTTATTTTTGAAGACCCATTTGGTTTCAATAATGGTGGTCTTCTTAGGTCTAGGGATTAAGTCCCAAACTTGACTTCTTTCGAATTGACCTAGTTCATCTTGCATGACAATGATCCAATCGGGATCATTTAATGCTTCGTCAATTTTTCTAGGTTTAATTTCGGAAATTAAGGCAACTTCATTAGCCTCATTCCTAAAGAATGATCTAGTCCTAATCCCATGATGGATGTCTCCAACAATTTGGTCTTGGGGATGACTAGAGGGTAACCTAGTTGTCCTTGGTGTTGGTGGTGCTTCTTGTATGGTGTCACTAGACACAAGCTCAGCCTCAGGATCTGGCTGATCTATAAGTTGTCTAGGCTCACCGTCATCAGACACATCACCACCATTTACAACATTTGGACTTTCATCCAAACCCAGTTGCCTGAGTTCGAATTGAGCTCCTTCAACATCTTCTGATTGATTATTTACTTTGGGAATTTCTTCAAAGACTACATCAGATGACTCTTCAACCAATCTAGATTTCTTGTTGTAGACTCTGTAAGCTTTGCTGACTAGGGAGTACCCGACCAGTATCCCTTCATCAGCTTTTGTTGTGAACTTTTCAAGAAATTCCTTGGTGTTTAGAATAAACACCTTACAACCAAACACCCTAAGATGTTTAACCGTAGGTGGTTTTCCAAATCAAAGTTCATGAGGAGTCTTTCCTAGAAATCTGTGAATGAGGACTCGGTTTTGCACATAGCAAGTTGTGTTTACAGCTTCGACCCACAAGTATCCCAGTAATGAGTACTCATTGAGCATGCTTCGACAGCCTCTTGTAGGACTCGGTTCTTCCTCTCTACAACACCATTTTGTTGTGGTGTTTTAGGAGTGGAGAACTCATGCATATACCCTCTATCTTGACAAAACTCTAAAAATCTCTGATTTTAGAATTCACCTCCATGATCACTCCTTATTGTTTTAATGGTTGATGATTTTTCATTTTCAACTCTTCTACAGAATGAAATAAACACATCTAAAGTTTGATCCTTATACTTTAGAAAATAGGTCCATGTATATCTAGTAAAATCATTAATGATAACAAAATAATATCTACTACCATTCAAGGATATGATTGTACCACAATCAAACAAGTCCATGTGAAGTAAATCCAAACGGTAGAAGTACTTACAGTGCTTTTACCTTTATGTGCATATTTTGTTTGCTTACCCATTTGACATGCATCACAAAGTTTGTCCTTTTCATACTTGATGCTTGGTAAGCCACGTACTAATCCCTTGTTGGCCAATTTCCGGATATTCTTCATGTTCACATGTGCTAGTCTCCGGTGCCAAAGGTTAGACTCATCTTCTCTTGACATAAAATACTTAACAAAAGCATTAGTAGCACTTTTAAATGAAACTTGGTAAATGTTATCTACTCTTGTGCCTACTAGTACCGTGTCAAAGGTGTCATGTTGTCTAACTAGACACTGACTTGATTGGAAATCAATTGTGTAATCCGCATCACACAATTGACTGACACTTAGGAGATTAAATGTCATCCCTTTGACTAGAAGGACATTCTTAATCCTAAGACATTCGGATATTTGAATGTCTCCTATTCCTATAACTGTAGCGGCCCCGCCTCTATGGTCCCCGCAGGCAACCCTCTAGGCCGGCGACCCTACGGTCTTCCCACCCCTGGCAGTGGGTTTTTGCCTTTCTCAGGATTCGAACTCTAGACCTCCAGGCTAAGTACTAAAGTTCCTGAATCCTGGTACCAAGTGAAGCTCACTTGATACCAGGATTCAGGAACTTTAGTACTTAGCCTGGAGGTCTAGAGTTCGAATCCTGAGAAAGGCAAAAACCCACTGCCAGGGGTCGGGAGACCGTAGGGTCGCCGGCCTAGAGGGTTGCCTGCGGGGACCATAGAGGTGGGGCCGCTACAATAACCTTAAGACTACCATTGTTACCAAAGGAAACATTACCTCTACTTTTTCTTTGAAATGTAGTGAATAAGGATCTATCACCGGTCATGTGTTTGGAGCACCCACTATCAACGAACCAAGTTGATAGATGCTCCCCCTCAATCATAACCTACACAATTCAAAAAATAGAAGATTTAGGTACCCAAACCTTGGGACCTAAAGCACCTACTAAGCAAGACTTAGGCACCCATGCCTTTACTACTTTCCTTTGAACCCTAGGTGTCTTAGATTGTCTAACATCAGTCCTAGACATTAAGGAAACAACTGAAGGTTCTTTAGGTCGGTAACCAATACCGGCCCTATTGTAAACCGCCCTTTGTGCATTTAGAATCATGTCTAGAGTCTTTGAGCTAGTTGAGAATTTTTCAAGAACACTCTTGAGTCTCTCAACTTCACTCTTCAAAATTTATTTTCATCCTCTAACATTTCTACATGTAAATCATCAACATCCTCATCCTTAGAGGATTTCAATTGTTCAACCTCAAGTTTCAATGATTTAACTTTATTTTTTGACTTTTTCAACAAATCGGTTAAACATGCAATGGTCCTATAGCATTTATCTAATTCGGAGTGATTACCTCTTCATCATCCGAAGATGATGAAGCCGCGTTTGATGAGTCACTCGATTCATCACTGCTCTCTTGATCTTCAAGTGCCATGAGTGCCACATGACGTGTACTCTTCTCATCCTTCTCCTCTACAGATGAACTTAAGGAGGATTCATCCCATGTGGCCTTCAAGGCCTTCTTCTTCTTCTTTGATTTCTCCTTCTTCTTCTTGGATTTCTCCTCCTTCTTCTTTAGCTTTGGGCATTCACTCTTGAAGTGCCCTTTCTTGCTGCACTCATAACAAGTAATGTTAGATTTATCAATCTTAACTTCACTAGGGTTACCTTTACCCTTGAAGCGCCGACTCTTCCTCATCATCCTTTTAACAAAATTTGTCATCTCGGAGGAAGAAAACCCACTGCCATCCTCCTCGGAATCAGACTCGGACTTGGATGAGGATGAAGATGAAGAGACTACCTTCTCCTTCTTCTTCTTGTTGGTCTTTTCCCCTGCAACTAAGGCAATCCCCTTCTCCTTGGGGCCTTTGTTAGCCATCTCATGTAGCTCCATTTCACAAAATAAGTCATCTAGTTTTACAATTGATAAGTCCTTGGAAACTTTGTAGGCATCCACCATGGATGACCACAAAGCATTCCTTGGGAAAGCTTTTAACACATACCTTACAAGGTCGCGGTTCTCGACCTTTTCGTCAATAGAATGAAGACCATTGAGGACTTCCTTGAATCTATTATGAAGCTCACTTACCGTTTCACTCTCTTTCATGGAGAGGTTTTGGAGTTGGTTGAGGAACAAATCCCTCTTGGCGATTCTCGAGTCTCGGGTTCCCTCATGGAGTTTAATGAGGTTAGTCCACAAATCCTTTGCACTTGTAAAGGGACCAACCTTGATGAGTTGATCTTTATTCATCCCACATTGCAAAGTCACCACTGTCTTCGCATCGGCTTCACTTTTCCAGGTTTGCTCAGCCGTCCAACGCCAAGATTCCAATTCTTTTCCATCATCATCCTTTGGAGGGGAAAACCCCTCCTTCACAGCGAACCATGTGTTGATGTCCATCTTTAGATAATACTCTATCTTCGATCTCCAATATTGAAAATCTGCTCCATCGAAGAAGGGAGGTCGAGTGGTACTAAAACCTTCTCTCAACGCCATTATTGTTGACTCTCGGATGTTAAGCCGCTTGTACAGAGCCCCAAGCTCTGATATCACTTGTTAGAACTTGGATAGCTAGAGAGGGGGGGTGAATGTAGCCAGACACAAAACTTCTTTCGCTTTTAGGATTTCTGCACTTGAATGTTAGTAGCACAGCGGAAGCAAGAACAAAACAGAGTATAAATGCAGAAATGGAAAGCAAACTACAAACGCTAACAAGGGTCGTTTACAAGGTTCGGGGATAACTTGCCCCTACTCCTTGGCGTGCCCTTAAGGTGGGTGATCCCTTGATCGTAGGCAGATCAAGCCCCGGAAAATCCGGATAGAAAGCAACCTCCTTCTCGGTGGAGTAACCTCTCCATAGCGTTTCAAGATGAATAAAGTATTAAGTACAAGAAACACAAGAAGAAGCCTTATTGATCACTTAGAACCGCAAGAACACAAGCAAACTTCTCACCGAGCTCCACTCAGCACAGATCTCACGCAAGAACTCTCTTCTTCGTGTCTTCTTGCTGATGGACTCGCCAAGCTTCTTATTTCTTCTTCCTAAGTGCTCAAGTAACAGCAGGTTGCTTCAAGATTCAGAGAGATGCTCAACAGATTAGAGTTGTCGCAAGAGCAGAACAAGAGATGTCGCAAGTATAGAACAAGAGATGTCGCTAGTATAGAACAAGAGATGTCGCAAGTATAGAACAAGAGATGTCGCTTGAAGACCCCAGCTCCTTCTCCACTCCTTGGCTTATCCTGCTTCTATCGCCAAGTCACACGCTCCTCTACAGCAGCTCCCAGCTGCTCACCAGCAGCAGCCAGCTACCCCTGACTTCCTCTGGACTCACTACTATAGCGAAAACCTTCATTTGACTTCCCTTGGATGGTCTCTAAGTCACCTGCACACTTAGCAGCACATTAGAGCAGTAAATCAACAGAAGATCAAATATCAGAGGGCTCAGAACAAGTATCAGTAGTGTATCAGTAGGAATCAGAGTGCGATCAGACGCGATCAGAGCGTCTGACGACGCGATCAGAGCGTCTGACAGCGCGTTTGAATTAAAGTGATCGGTCACCGGACCGATCAGAGAGACTCCTGATCGGTCACCAGACCGATCAGGGTGGGTTCAGACCGATCAGGCTCCATCTTGATTGGTCCCCAACGCGTAATCAGAAATCGCGACTTCTCCGGGATCCGATCACCAAACCGATCCCAAGTCGTGGATCGGTCACCAGACCGATCACCCCTTTGCAGGATGATTTCCCAGCTTCGCAGTCCAAACCTCCTGATCGGTTACCAGATCGATCAGGACATGCTCAGACCGATCAGGACCCACCCTGATCGGTCATAGTGAGGAACTCGCGACATTTGATCGTTCACCAGAACGATCCGAACAGTATCTCTGATCGGTCACCAGACCGATCAGGAGCCAAGCAGTAAGGTTCCCAAAACCCACTGTATGCTCCCTGATTGGTCACCAGACCGATCAGGAGCCAAGCAGTAAGTGAACTGTTTGCTCCCTAATCGGTCACCAGACCGATCAGGAGTCGATCAGTAGCCCAACACGGTCACTGTGTGCTCCCTAATCGGTCACCAGACCGATCAGTCATCGCTGGATTGGTCACCAGACCGATCCACGAGGGAACACCATGCCAACTTCCTTGATCGGTCACCAGACCGATCCAGGCAAGGCCAAACCCACTCTAAGTCAAGAGAACTGGCTCCTAGCCTCCCCTGACTCGTGCTCAGTCCCTCGGACCAAGACTCCGTGCCGAGCTTCACTCACCAGGACTTCAGTCAACCTGGCTTCACTCACCAGGACCCGGCTTCACTCACCGGGATTTCCAATCACCTAACCCTCCGAGTTAGGAATTTCCACACCTAGCCCTCCAAGCTAGGACTTTTCCACACCTAACCCTCCAAGTTAGGATTTCATCCACCTAGCCCTCCAAGTTAGGATTTCATCCACCTAGCCCTCCAAACTAGGACTTTTCCTCACCTAACCCTCCAAGTTAGGACTTTCATCAAACCTAGTCCCACTAGGTATTCCTAGTCCACGACCAGGACTTAATCATAATCATCTCATCAACTTAAACTAAAATCGGTGTTAACACCAAAACAACAATCAGGGTCAGACTGCATCAACAGGTTGATCTAGGGATGATAATTTTCTCCGAATCTGAGGATGATCCAATATCCGACATGAATATAGAAGGGTATTGAGGAGCTATCGATACCCAATATCCGACCTAAATACCCGATTATATATATATATAATTAAAATTCCTCAAAACACACTAACTATTTGTGTTGATATTAGAAATAGATTATATATATATTTAATTTTTTTAAAAATTATAGATATATAATTTTGTAAATATGATGCTAATTTTAATGTATTTTTGTTGAATGATATAACTCGATGAAAAGAAGAAAAATTATTAATATATAAAATATCCGATTCTTTAATGGGTATGGATATTTAGATGGATATTCGATACCTGATGAGTATAAAGACGGAGAATATAAAACCCGATCTGAATCAAACCTATTATCATTCCAAAGTTAATCCTTTCGCTTCTTAATATTTTTGCAAGAAGTAGCCACGCATCAGCAAAGTGGACAACGCATCACACGGGCACACCACAACACAATGGAAACAATATCTTTGAATTCCCTTGAGCAAAATAAGAATTCTCTTTGGTGCGGCGGTTTCCTTAGACCCCACATGTTCTCTATTGGGTCAAAAGACATTAAGTTATCGATCAATGTCAAGATGAGATGGAGATACAGAGAGGGTAAAACTCAGCTAGGAGAACATGGATCTAACCCAGTCAGACCCGTATGCTCATTCCTAAAGACTCGGGTTTGATTAAATATAGATTCACTGTAATGACCCTTAACTCAGCTCCCGATCCTGACACCTATTCAGAATTAGTATCAGGTCCACACCCTATCTCACAAGTATCATGCCCCTGAGGCCCATGCTAGTTTAAAAATCGGGCAACATCTCCTCTGTACGACGAACAATTTGGAACATTTATACATGTCTCACAATAATATGTAGGACAATCTCATACGACTGACATCACAATAATAAATAAAAACTCCACAACCACGTAATTAATATCGATATGAAAGATAGAAATAAAAGAAACCACATATCCAAATTAAATCCAAAGACAAACATAAACAACAACAACAACAACCAAGCCTTATCCAACTAGGTGGGGTCGGCTATATGGATCCTTCTACGCCATTGGGCTTTGTCTCCTATTATACAATCATCTATATTTAAATAAAATTTATCTCTTTTTATTGTTGTCAACCAAGTCTTTTTTGGTCTTCCTCTCCCTCGTTTAATGTACGTATTTATCATAGTTTCACATCACCTAACATGGGCATGTATTGGTCGTTTAAGTACATGTTTGTACCATCTCAAACATGTCTCTTGAAGTTTTTCCTTAATAGATGTAATTCCGACTTTTTCTTTAATGTTCTCATTCTTTATTCTGTCTATCCTCGTATGTCCACACATCCACCTTAACATCCTCATCTCTGTAACTTCATCTTTTACTCATGTGCTCGAGTCATAGCCCAACATTCAGCACCATATAATATAGCAGGTCTAACTGCCGTTTTGTAGAACTCCTCTTTAAGTTTTAGAAATATTTTACGATCACATAGAACACCTGATGCTAACTTCCATTTCAACCATTCTGCTTATATTCTATTTAAGACATCTCTCTCAATCCCTCCATCACTTTACAAAAATGATACTAAACACTTAAGGTTCTCAGTTTTAGACAACTCGTCATCTCCTATTTTAACAATTATCTCATCATAATTAATATTGCCAAACCTAAATTTCATATATTCTGTCTTTACTCTACTAAGCTAAAAACCTTTCGCTTCTAGTGTTTCCCAGCAAGATTCTAGTTTAGCATTACTCCTTCACGTGTCCCATCTATCAAGACGATATCATCTGCAAACAATATGCACCATGGTACTGTATCTTGAATTTGTCCAGTGAGTTCGCCCATGATTAGTGTAAAAAGATAGGAACTTAAAGCTGATCCTTGATGTAACCCTATCCTTATTGGGAATGCTTCAATTAATCCGCTTGACGTCTTCACTCTGGTCGTTATATCTTCATATATATCTTTAATTAGTTCAATATATGTTATGCTAACATCTCTCTTTTTTAAAATTCTCCATATAATTTCTCTTAAAACCCTCTCATAAGTTTTTTCTAAATCAATGAATACCATGTGTAGATCTTTTTTTTTTTGCTCCCGATACTTTTCAATTAATTAATTAAGAAAATCTATAGCTTCTATTGTTGACCTTCCAGGCATTAATTTAAATTGATTTTCAGTCACTGTGGTCTCTTTCCTTAATCTTTTTTCTATTACTCTTTCCCAAAGTTTCATGGTATGACTCATTAGTTTAATACCCCTATAGTTTGCACAAGTTTGTACGTCTCCTTTGTTCTTATATAAGGGAACTAGAGTATTTAACTTCTATTGATTAGACATTTTTTTGTTTTCAATAACATATTAAATAATTTTGTAAGTCATTCAATACCTTGTTTCCCTAAACATTTACATACTTCTATTGGGATATCAGTTGATCCCATGACTTTTCTATTTTACATTCCTTTTAAAGCTTGATCTACTTCTGAAGTTTGAATTCCATAATGAAAATTAAAATTTCTATACTCATATGAACTACTTAAATTGTCTAAGTTAAGTTGGTCCTCTAAACCTTCATTAAAAAGTTGATGAAAGTAAATCCTTCACCGCTCTTTTATTTCTCTATCATTTACTAGTACTCTATCGTATTCATCTTTAATATATCTTATTTGGCTAAGGTCTCTTGTTTTCCTCTCTCTCGCTTTAGCTATTTTATAAATGTCTCTTTCCCTTTTTTTTTGTATCCATGCTTTGATATAATAGTTTATAAGTTTTATTTTTTTGCTTTATTTACTGATTTCTTAGCCACTTTCTTACCTATTGTATATTTTTTTAAGTTTTCCTCGTTCTTATAAATATATAATTCCTTATAAGCTATTCGTTTTTCCTTCACTTTCTCTTGTACTTTCCCATTCCACCACTAAGATTTCTTACTTAGTGGTGCATGGTCCTTTGACTCACCGAGTACACCCTTAGCTACTATTTTCAACTTTGATATCATTTTATCCCATGTCGTATTAGCGTCATTGTCTATTTCATCTAATGTTTGTATTCCTAACTTCTCCTTCAATATGTTTTGTTTCCTATCCTTTAACTTCCACCACTTAATTCTAGGAGTCATGTATATTTTTTCTCTATTGATATTATGATTAAGGCGTATATCCAACACTACTAATCTATATTGGGTAGTTAAGCATTCTTCAGAGATTACCTTACAATCTTTATAAATCTTCTTATCTCTCTTTCTAACCATAAAAAAGTTAATTTGTGATTTATTATTCACATTTTGATAAGGTCATATGCTATCGCAAAATCCAATATATTTTTTCCTTTTTTATTTCTTGTTCCAAACCCATAACTCTCATGTATCGTCTCATATTCTTTATTTTTCACTCCAACATGTCCATTTAAATTGCCTCCTATTAAAATCATTTTATTTAGCATAATATTTTGTAATACCTTATCTAAATCGACCCAAAATCTTGATTTGGTTTCTTCATCTAATCCTACTTGAGATGCATATATGCTAATTACGTTTACAGCTTCTTTCACCACTACTATCTTGAGAGCTATAATTCTATCTCCCTTTCTAATTATTCCAACAACTTCATCTTTTAAATAATTATCTACAAAAATACCTACTCCATTTCTTGTTTTACTCTTTCCTGTGTATCATAACTTAAAATCCGAGTTCTCTATCATTTTTGCCTTCTCGCCTACCCATTTTGTCTTTTGCACACATAAAATACTAATTTTTCACCCAATCATCATATCTACTACCTCCATAGTTTTACCAATAAGAGTTCCTATATTCCATATTCTAAATCTTAGACTATTACTTTTCTTATAATGTTTATTCTTATCCCATTTATGGTGTGAGAACTCTTGCCTATTTAACACTACACCCAAGTTTACATGGAGATGTAGCGGTCCTTGCTGTGACATTACAGTTGGACCCTGCAACGCGACTCCTTGCATATTTAGTACTACACCCAAGTTCTGAAAATATAGCAGTCATTGCCGAGATGCTATAGTCGGATTCTGTAATGTGTTCCTTTTGGAGAACATCCTATTCAAAGACAAACATACAAGACCATAAATGCATAAACACAACTCTACTCAAAACTATACATAACTCTAGTAAGACAACAAATACCAGATTAATAAAGTAAATACGAAAATAAAGAAAGTGCGGAAATAAAGTAAATGCGGGAAAAAACTCCAATAGGGCTCAACACTGTGGGACTACCTATTGGATCCTCTCCTAGCTCCAAGTAATGCATATATCGGCTACCTGAAACAGAATTAGATGGTAGGGGTGGTGAGTCCGGGCGGACTCTGTGGATATAAGAGTAGATAAATACATGACATAATAAAAGGTATGACAAGTAAGTAGAAACAACAATATACAGTCTCCAGAACAGAATAACACATATGCGAATATATAAAACTGAATGAAAGTGCAACCATAAATAATACATGTATGTCAACCAAATGAAATAATCATAGCTCATATAAATGCTACAACACAAGAAAATACAAAATACAATAAATGGACATGATGCAATTGTAGGATCGATGCACGTGAGAGGGGGGGGGGTGAATCACGTGACTTTTAAAAAATTAAATCAGAGTGCTTTAAAAAGCGTGCACAGCGGAAATGAAAGAGACGAAAAACAAACACACAAACACGAACGATTTTTACTTCGTTCGGAGCCTTCGGCGACTCCTACTCGAAGGCCCAGGTCCCTCGGACCTTTCCGTTGGGCAATCTACTAAAACTCTCTATCGGTCAACCCCGATAGAGTAGGCGAGTACAAATGAAATGAAAGTGTGACAACCCCACACTTTCAAGTAATTAAGTGCAATAAAGTATTAAAAGAAATTCTTCTTTTTACCTACGTCCGGAGTAGGTCGACTCTTTCGGGGCAGCAGGACGTCGTCGGCTCGAAGTGAAGCGTTTCCGGAGCAAGGCGCGAGCGTAGAAGAACTTGGAGACTTTGGAAGAATTGTTGTTCTTTGAAGAGGGTCGAGGCCCTCTTTATATAGGGCAGGGGGCGCCCGACATGCTCGGGGCGCCCCCCACGTGGCTGTAGATCCGGCGATGCTCCGGTCAGAGCTAATCTCGTCTACTTCGGGATTGCTTTTGACTGGGGCGCCCGACGCGCGCGGGGCGCCCGTTTGACCGGTCAAAATCCCATCTTCTGGCTTCGCGAGGGCGAGCTTCGGCAGCTGGCAGTGAGGTGGCACAGGGGGCGCCCGATTCAAGCGGGGCGCCCCGAATAGCGCTGCTGTCGGGGCGTTTACCTCTCCGCGGACTTGGGTTGACTCTGGGGCGCCCGACACACCCGGGGCGCCCTGCTCAGCTACGGCCTCACTCCCTTGAGGCTCTCTGAGCTGCAGAAACACAGTCCTTCGGTCCTGCATCCAGGGTTAGTCCAAAACAAGGCTAGTACTAAAATAAGATACAATTCTAAGTTAATTAGATCCTGTCTCCCAGACCAGGATCTAACCAGGACTCAACTTAGATCACCTAAATGGGTCCAAGTTGGACCGCGCCTAAAGTCCAAGATTGGACTCGTCCTCACTGGGTCGCTCCTCCAGTGACTTACCTTACTTACCCTATTGTGCAGCTCTACTTGACTTCTTGACCCTACCAGGACTTCCTGCCAAGGCTCAACCACCTTGGTCTTCCTGCCAAGTCTCAACCAACTTGGTCTTCAGCCAGTTGTCAGGTCCCGCGGACCCAACTGGACTTCCCGCCAGGACTCAATCATCCTGGACTTCAGCCTGGTGTCTGGTCCTAAGTCTTTCAACCCTGCACACTTAGTAAATAGGTTAAACACACACAACCCTAACTTTAACCACTTTGTCATACATCAAAACCCGAGTTTGACCGTTAGTGCAAACTGCACCAACAATCTCCCCCTTTTTGATGTATTGACAACTCAGGTTAAAGTTAGAGAAAAACTAACAGATACATGCAAGTAAATAAAAGATAAGCATGAAAGTACATGGTGCAAGATTAAGTAGCAAATAGAATTTTCTAAGCTTTAACCCTACTCTCCCCCTTTGTCATTCATCAAAAAAACATACGTATATCAAGTTACGGAGAGTAGGATCCAAAGCTAAGTGATAGGGAAAACTAGACTTAGGCAAAATAGATTAAGTAAGATAAATAGCCTAAGTGAAAAAAGGAACTCCCCCTAAATCAATTAACTTAGCTTTCAAAACTAACAAATAGTTTTCAACAACATTATTTTTTAAATGAATTAGAAATATTTTTAAAGTTAAGCTTGACAATCTTTTTAAAAGAAAATATATAAAAATTTCCCAAATAATATATATTTTTCAAGGTCAAAAGAAACTTTGCTACTGAGCTTTAACTTACAAGAAGAAAGATATTCTAAGAATAAGCTTTAAAAGTTTCAAGACCATTATTCAATTTATAAAACTAATTTTTCAAGAATATACCTTAGATTCTTTTGAAAATAGTTATACTTTAAAAGTAATATCATAGACTTGATCAAATTATTCTTAAAATTAATTTTCCAAGTTAGTTTGAACTCCCCCTTAACTTGACAAGCCCTTAGAATTCCTTGTCAATTTCAAGGTAAACATTCTATTATGTCCTAGGGATATCCAAACTACAAATAAAAATATTTCAAAAGAATCATTTTTGGAAGTAAGTCAATCAAAATATTTTGATACTTTCTAGTATAAGAACAAGCTAATAGTGGATTTTCAAAAAACATAAGTGTTTTTATTTTAAAGTTAATTTGAAAATAGTTTATCAAGGGAAAATTAGTAAAATTTGAAAAAGGAGATTTGCAAGACCCAAAAATACGGATTTTCAATGCTAAATAGGAATTGCAAGGAACTATTTATAAGCATAATCCTAATATTTTTCAAACAAAACAGTAAAAATAAGACATGTATGGCATCTCTTAAAATAGGTTTAGATATAGGGTATTTTTATTTTTAATCACATATTTTAATAAAATAGTTTAAAAGTATTTGAAGAGAGATTTTCAAGAGGATTGTTTAATATTTTGAAACAGAAAAATAGTAATAAAGTTATTATTATTATTTTTAAATGATAATAAGAATATCTTTGAAAGCACACAAAAATTGAAAATAAGTTTTGAAAAGAATAAAAAAGACTTTAAAAAATAGTATTTTTAAATCAGTTATTTTCAAATATGTTATAAGGGATTTGCCAAAAAGATGTGTAGAAATATTTTCCCTCCCCCTCAACTCGATATTCTCCATAAGTCCTTAGGGGTAAGTTCGTAAAAGAACAAGCAGAAAGAGAAAAGGAAACAAAAGAGTTTTTTTTTTTTTTTGTTAAGTTGGTTTAATTAAGGATTAGGTGTAGGCTTAATTAAGCCTTTAGTGTGGGTTTGCTTTTAGGTTTGGTTTAATTAGGTTTGTATTCATTAGATTAATTAGATTTAAGTTTGGTTTAATTAAAGTTTTTAGTTAAGTTGGTTAAGGTTGATTGGGTTGATAAATTTTAATTAAACATTAAAAATTAAGTTAAAGGTTTAAAATTTAATTATGATTTTAATTGAAGTAATATTTAAAGTTTAATTTTAATTACGATTCAATTTTGGTAAAATTAAATTAAGATTTAATTAAGAGTTAAAGTTTGATTTTGATTAAGATTAAGATTAAAGTTTAAATAATTAAGATTTTTAATTAAACTTAAGGTTAATGTTTAATTAATTAAGAATTTTAATTAAGATTAAGGTTAAAATTATTAAGAATTTCAATTAAGATTAAGGTAAAATTTTAATTACAAGTTTTAGTTATTTGGGGATTAAAGGTAGAGGTATTTAAATGAAGTTTTGATAAAGGGTTGAAGTTCAATTAGGTAAAATTTTAGGGGTTAAAATTTAATTTGGTCAAATTTTAAATAAATTAAAGTTAGTTAAGATTTAATTAAAGATTCAAGGTTAATTCATTGGAGTCTGAATAAAGATTGAAATTCTAATTAATTAAGGATTAAAGTTGATTAAGGATTAAAGTTTATTAAGGATTCAAGTTTAATTAATTAAGGATTAAAATTTGATTATGTAAAGAGTTAGATTTTTAATTATATAAAATTTAATTAACGTTAAATTTTAATTTAATTAAAGTTAATTTAAGTAAAGTTTGATTATGCAAATTTTAGTTAAAGTTAAAGTAGAATTTAATTAAGGTTAATTTTTAATTTATGTTGAAATTTAATTAGATGAATTTTTAATTAAGGATTTAATTAGGTGAAAAATTAAGATTTAGATTAAGTTAAAATATGATTTAATTAAGAATTTTAAAGTTTAATTTTAACATTTAAATAAGATTCAAATTTATAGATACGATTAAAATTTTAATTTGGTGAAAAGAAAGTAAAATTTTATCGGTTAAAATTTAATTAAGTAACGGTTAGGTTAAAATACCCAAGTTTCAAATTTTATTATCTCTAATCATCTCACTCAGTCTAATATTGTCAATCAAAGGGATCCTATCGTTTGTGTGAGATGAGCTTGAATTCGATTCATAAAAGAAGTTAATCTGACCTTTTGTTAGATTCGGGTTTGACAAAAAGTAGTTTAAACGTATACTTCGATAATTAGCTTCCAGGCGGGAGGCGAGGCACAGGGCCTTCTTTGGCCGAAACCTTATTGGAGCAACAACCTCTTTCTAGACAAAGCTGCTTAAGGAAGTTGTACTTTAACCCTACTTGTTGAGACACCCTGGTCTAACTAGTCTAGGATGTGTCGAGATAGTTTCGGCTAGTTCTCCCCGAGAGTCTGTCTAGCGTACCGTTATCTCGACCCACCCTAATACTAAGTAGGTCAAGAGTCAGATTAACTTTTAAGACTAGTCCTAAGTGCCCACCTGGGCTAAGGCTGATTTTGAGGTGCCAACTAGTTTGGTGCCTCCCCTTGGATTATAGGTTGAGTGTTTTGGGTTGTTAAAGTGGACTCTTAAATTTTCTTTGAATTTTGAATTAGTTAAATTTTTTAATTTGTCTTTATTAGGAATTTTTGTAATGCTTAAATTATTGTTGGGTTTTAATTTCGAATTACCCACGTTTGTAGTTTTCAGTTTTGAAGAATTGTTAATTAACTTGGGTTTATTTTCAAGTTTAATGGTTTTTGAATTTTCGATTACAATTGAACTATTAACTGAGTTAAAAACTTTATTTAGATAAACATTGATTTTATCGAGGGTTAGATTTTCACAATCTGAATTAACTTGGTCAATGTTTTGTTTAACCAAGTCAGAGTTGAGTTTGTTCTGGTCTGAAAAGTCTAAAATATTGCAGGAAGTTTTTAACAAAATGTGCATTTCGGGAGGATTTATAGAGATATCTAATTTATTAGAAGAACCTTCTACACAGTCAGATATTTCAGAGATTTGCTCAGAATCATGCAAGACATTTGTATTAATAATACTAGGGGTATTCTTGTAATTTACCTCAATCGCATCCCCTAATTTAGTAGGCTTTACCGTTGGTTCAGGCTCGACCTTAGTTGCAAATTGGACTTGATCTTCCATCTTTAAATTTGGTTCTGCGATTGATTTAGTAGACTCATCTTCAGCTTTAAGCTTAGGCTCATCCAGCTCCTTCAAATTCTCGTGCAATTCATTCAGCCGAGTCCATAGGTCATATGCGTTGTTATACTTTTCCAGTCTGCAGGAAATTTTGTTAGGCAAAACTGCACAAATTAATTTATTTACCTGCTTGTTCAGTTCATCATTTTGAGATTGGTATCTCAGGGCTAACACGTAGTCGAAGTCTTGACTGCCCAAGAAGATCTCCATTGATCGCCTCCAATAGTCGAAATCTTCTGGACAGTAGTGTGGGGGCTCGTTGACATTTCGCCCTTGCATCTTATTTTGCACCATTTAGAAATCTTGCATACAAAAACTAGACCAAACAAAGTCCCAATACTAGGTCTTGGATTAGTAGTGCCGGCAGATATAAATATATAAAAATAAAATGACCAACTCGAATGGTGTTGCACCAAATTCGTGTAAAATCGATCGAAAAAAAACTAATATATAAATATTGATAATAATATCAGATTTAGACTGTGGGAAAAAAAAATCACAGACAACGATAAAAACTGGATTTCCCCCGGCTCCTACGGTGGTTGCACCGATAGAGAGCGTACCAGGCTCTGATACCACTTGTAGGATCGATGCACGTGAGAGGGGGGGTGAATCACGTGACTTTTAAAAAATTAAATCAGAGTGCTTTAAAAAGCGTGCACAGCGGAAATGAAAGAGACGAAAAACAAACACACAAACACGAACGATTTTTACTTCGTTCGGAGCCTTCGGCGACTCCTACTCGAAGGCCCAGGTCCCTCGGACCTTTCCGTTGGGCAATCTACTAAAACTCTCTATCGGTCAACCCCGATAGAGTAGGCGAGTACAAATGAAATGAAAGTGTGACAACCCCACACTTTCAAGTAATTAAGTGCAATAAAGTATTAAAAGAAATTCTTCTTTTTACCGACGTCCGGAGTAGGTCGACTCTTTCGGGGCAGCAGGACGTCGTCGGCTCGAAGTGAAGCGTTTCCGGAGCAAGGCGCGAGCGTAGAAGAACTTGGAGACTTTGGAAGAATTGTTGTTCTTTGAAGAGGGTCGAGGCCCTCTTTATATAGGGCAGGGGGCGCCCGACATGCTCGGGGCGCCCCCCACGTGGCTGTAGATCCGGCGATGCTCCGGTCAGAGCTAATCTCGTCTACTTCGGGATTGCTTTTGACTGGGGCGCCCGACGCGCGCGGGGCGCCCGTTTGACCGGTCAAAATCCCATCTTCTGGCTTCGCGAGGGCGAGCTTCGGCAGCTGGCAGTGAGGTGGCACAGGGGGCGCCCGATTCAAGCGGGGCGCCCCGAATAGCGCTGCTGTCGGGGCGTTTACCTCTCCGCGGACTTGGGTTGACTCTGGGGCGCCCGACACACCCGGGGCGCCCTGCTCAGCTACGGCCTCACTCCTTTGAGGCTCTCTGAGCTGCAGAAACACAGTCCTTCGGTCCTGCATCCAGGGTTAGTCCAAAACAAGGCTAGTACTAAAATAAGATACAATTCTAAGTTAATTAGATCCTGTCTCCCAGACCAGGATCTAACCAGGACTCAACTTAGATCACCTAAATGGGTCTAAGTTGGACCGCGCCTAAAGTCCAAGATTGGACTCGTCCTCACTGGGTCGCTCCTCCAGTGACTTACCTTACTTACCCTATTGTGCAGCTCTACTTGACTTCTTGACCCTACCAGGACTTCCTGCCAAGGCTCAACCACCTTGGTCTTCCTGCCAAGTCTCAACCAACTTGGTCTTCAGCCAGTTGTCAGGTCCCGCGGACCCAACTGGACTTCCCGCCAGGACTCAATCATCCTGGACTTCAGCCTGGTGTCTGGTCCTAAGTCTTTCAACCCTGCACACTTAGTAAATAGGTTAAACACACACAACCCTAACTTTAACCACTTTGTCATACATCAAAACCCGAGTTTGACCGTTAGTGCAAACTGCACCAACAGCAATGACATGTGTCACCCTTGATGCTAGTTAAGCCGCCATCATATCACATTTGTGAGGCCGAGTGGGTAGGGGTGTGACAACTGTACTGTCACACCCCGAAAGACACATGCTTACTAAAAAATCGGACAACATCTCCCTGTACGGTGGATAAGTTGGGACAAATAATACATATCTCTCAACATAAAAGATGACTTAGCCATCAAAATAGATAAAATAAATGAACAACCACGCAGTTTATATATAAATATATATGATAAAGATAAACTAAGCTTAAACATTTCAAACCATTATTGTCTTTTAGCAGAAATAAAGCTAACGGATAGTCTGAATATAAAAGAGACTCCAATATAAGTCTAAAATGAGCATACAACTCAATAAGAGATAAACGGAAATCTTCCAAGACAATACCATATGAAGAAACAAATACTAGACTAGGAGATAAAAACGGAAAGAAAATAGAAGCTAAACCAAATCTCTAAACTAACTCAATACTATGGGACTGACAATTGGATCATCTCCTGGCTCCAAGTAGTGCATCTACCTGCGATCTGAAACAAAAATAGGAGGCAGGGGTGGTGAGTCCGGGCGGACTCTGTGGGTATATGAGTAAACAAATGCATGACATCAAAGGATATAGAAACAATAGATATAATGGTGTACAGTCTCTAGGAAAATAGAGGAACAACAAAGTATGTATAAAATAACATGAAATATACGAGATAACATAGTATCAACAAACATGCATCTCAACCAAATGCAGCAACCATAGGTCATATAAATGCAACAAACACAAGAAAATGCATAAATGCAATAGATGCATATGATGCAATGACATGTGTCACCCCTGACACCAGTCAAGCCGCCAACACATCACATCTGTGTGGCCGAGTGCGTAGGGCTGTGACAACTGTACGCACTCCAACAAATACCACTGATAGACGTGGTTGAGTGGACAGGATGCTGGGGAGCCAACTACTCCAAAACCGTGAGATAAAGAGGGAGCCACCAACAACTCTAGTATCCCTTGGAAACAACGGTGAGGGTGTCAACTGCTTGCCAACAACTCTAACATCCACTGTACATGAGTGGTCGAGTGTGGCGTAACAGGATTGTTGCTCCCACTCTAGCAACTATCACAACAAGTGGTTGAGTGACAAAGCAACTAAATGAATGACGATGACTTAACCATATGGAAGCCCAACAGTCGTCAATATGCAACGGTGCAGGTATGGTGCATGATACTAATACACATAAATATCCAAAATAACAACGATGCAATGATATAAACAACAAATATCAGAAACCAACGAATATACAACTAAACTACTAGGTAGAGTGTCTCTAATGCCAACCATCCTAGTGGTGTTTAATGAACTTTTTGTTGATGCAGTCTGACCCTGATTGTTGTTTTGGTGTTGACACCGATTTAAGTTTGATTTAAGTCTGGTTGAATTCGGATTAAGTCCAGGTGGATCGGGAGATCGCATGCTGGCATGGGAAAAGACCTAGTGGGACTAGGCACACCTAGTGAGACTAGGTGAAGTGGAAATCCTAGTGAGTGAAGCTAGGTTGAAATCCTGGTGAGTGAAGTCGGGTCCTGGTGAGTGAAGCCAGGTGTTTGGAAACCCTAGTGAGTGAAGCTAGGTTAAAATCCTGGTGAGTGAAGCCGGGTCCTGGTGAGTGAAGCCAGGTGTTTGGAAATCCTAGTGAGTGAAGCTAAGTTGAAATCCTGGTGAGTGAAGCCGGGTCCTGGTGAGTGAAGCCAGGTGTTTGGAAATCCTAGTGAGTGAAGCTAGGTTGAAATCCTGGTGAGTGAAGCCGGGTCCTAGTGAGTGAATCCAAGTGTTTGGAAATCCTAGTGAGTGAAGCTAGGTTGAAATCCTGGTGAGTGAAGCCAGGTCCTAGCTTGGAGAGCTAGGTGGATGAAAGTCCTAGCTTGGAGGGCTAGGTGTGGAAAAGTCCTAGCTTGGAGGGCTATGTGTGGAAAAGTCCTAACCTGGAGGGTTAGGTGTGAAAAGTCCTAGCTTGGAGGGCTAGGTGTGAAAAGTCCTAACCTGGAGGGTTAGGTGTGGAAAAGTCCTAGCTTGGAGGGTCAGGTCCTAGCTTGGAGGGCTAGGTTGATGAAATCCTGGCTTGGAGGGTCAGGTCCCAGCTTGGAGGGCTAGGTTGGATGAAATTCCGGCTTGGAGGGTCAGGTCCTAGCTTGGAGGGCTAGGTTGAAGTCCCGGTGAGTGAGACTGGGCATGGCACGAGTCAGAGAAGGGCTGGAGGCTTGTTCTCGTGACTTCGAGTGTATTTGGCCTTGCCTGGATCGGTCTGGTGACTGATCAGGGAAGTTGGCATGGTGTTCCCTCGTGGATCGGTCTGGTGACCGATCCAGCGACGACTGATCAGTCTAGTGACCGATCAAGGAGCATGCAGTTCACTCACTGCTCTACTCCTGATCGGTCTGGTGACCGATCAGGGAGCATACAGTGAGTTTGGTTCCCCTTACTGCTCGGCTCCTGATCAGTCCAGTGACCGATCAGGGAGCAGACAGTTTACTCACTGCTTGGCTCCTGATCGGTCTGGTGACCGATCAGGGAGCATACAGTGGGTTTTGGAAACCTTACTGCTTGGCTCCTGATCGGTCTGGTGACCGATCTGGATCACTGTTCAGATCGTTCTGGTGAACGATCAATTGTCGCGGAGTTCTCACTATCACCGATCAGGCTGGAGCCTGATCGGTCGGGGAGCTTCCTGATCGGTCTGGTGACCGATCAGGTCACAGCCTGATCGGTCTGGTGACTGATCAAGCCCGTGTGGCCGCGAAAGCTGGGAGTCCCAGTAAAGCTGTGGATCGGTCCGGTGATCGATCCACAAGCCCTGGATCGGTCCGGTGACGATCACTTTAATTCAAAATGCACTGTCAGACGCTCTGATCACATCTGAACACATCTGATTCCTCTGCACTTAATCTCTGATACTTGATTCTCTACTTGATTTGTTGTGCTAATGATCTGATCAAGTGTGCAGGTGACAGGAATGGATTCAAACACTCAAGGAGAGTCAATGGGAGTCTTTCCTTGGAGCAGGTTTGTCCGTTTTCCATCTCAGGTTGCAACGGATGCTGACACTGCTAGAGCTGCTGACTGGGGCTTGGCTGAGGGAAGCTCAGGGAGTCCAGGAGAGCTCAGTGGTAGCTGGCTATTGCAGGTGAGCAGCTGGAGGCTGCAGTGAGGTGGTGACCTGGCGATCAGTGAGCTGAGACTTAAGCGCTTGGTGGCAAACAAGTCCTAAAAACGAAGTTCTCCACATTGTGCTCTTGCGACAACTCTGTTCCATCATCTGTTGAGCAAGCGACTGTGAATTTGAAGCAACCCTCTGTTACTTGAGCATTTGGAAGAGAAACAAGAAACTTGGCGAGTCCATCAGCGAGAAAACACGAAGAAGGGAGTTCTTGTGTGAGATCTGCGCTGGGTGGAGCTCGGTAAGAAGTTTGCTTGTGTTCTTGTGGTTCTAAGTGCTCAGTAAGTTCCTTCTTGTGTTTCCTGTACTTAATACTTGATCCATCTTGAAACGCTGTGGAGAGGTTACTCCATCGAGAAGGAGGTTGCATTTTATCTGGATTTTCTGGGGCTTGATCTGCCGACGATCAAGGGATCGCCCACCTTACAGGCACGCCAAGGAGTAGGGGCAAGTTATCCCCGAACCTTGTAAATCCTCTCTGTTAGCGTTTTGTGTTTGTGCTTAGTTTAGGTTTTAGTTTCTGCAACTTTATTTTTGCTTCCGCTGTGCTACTAATCCAACTGCAGAGAAAACCTAAAATTGAAAGAAGTGGGTGTCTGGCTATATTCACCCCCCTCTCTAGCCATCCAAGTTCCAACACTTCTAAGTACTCGCTTACAAGCGGTACTTTACAGAATAGAAAATCAACGAGAGACTGTACGGATACAAAACTTTCAATTAAACTCAAGGACCAAGCAAGAAAGGTATCAACGGTCAATATTAAATATCCAAAAACAAAGAATAAGGTCAAGCAGACATACTCAGACATAACAAGTCATGCATTTAAGATAAAAGAACTACAAGAATACAAAGGAGAAGTACTCGCCTTTTATGTAGAACGTGTCCAAAAGGACCCCGCGACCGTACACCCATAAATGGTCAAGGTCCTGTATCAAGATTAGAGTTTAGCTATTTATACAATTAAATAAATTAACTAGATAAAATACTAAACCTAATTAGGATACATCCTAATTACAAAACATATTTAAATAAATATCTAAATAACAACAATTTCCTTCTTAACCTAATTTATCCCAATTAGGTTAAACACTCATCTTAACTCAAGAAAAAACATCCGATCTATGATTTAAACCAAATCCATAAGTCATCATCTAACTCCAAGGATTATAAGATCAAACCCACCAAATCTCATCATACCACAGCTAGGTAAACTCACGATAACCTTGCTAAAAAAATTAAAGGGTTTAAACTACACTTACAACCCACTCCTGAAAACACAGGTGCTTCACCACTACAACTCAATTAATCTCCACCAATGCCTTGGCTACAATTCAAAACAAACACCTCTTCAAAACATAGTGATATTGACTGCAAAAACAAAACAACCAATGTCCTCCACAACAATCATAGCTTGTCAATTACAGCCACAACTTGAAATTTAATTTAAAACATAACTTGTAGGTCAAATTACAAATCTAACTTGTAGGTCAAATTACAACCACCACTTGAAGAGCTTGTCAATTACAGCCACCTCTTCAATCATAGCTTGCCCACAGTAGAACATAACAACCTAAGACAGAACTACAATCATACATCCATTGATCACATCCCAACATCTCATAATGATACAAAAATCCAAATCCAATCTGAGACCAATACCGAAAGTTGTACAAGAACCAAAACACAACTTACTCCTAGGTCAAATTACAATCACTCGAAACCATGAAAGCTTGGAACAGGAATCTTATCAAAACAACATCAATTCCATAGTATAACCTAACGAAGAGTTTTCTTACCTCCGATGACCACCGCTGGTAGATTTCGCTAGGCAGAAGTGGTGAGGAGTGTTGATGCAGTCTGACCCTGATTGTTGTTTTGGTGTTGACACCGATTTTAGTTTAGGTTGATGAGATGATTATGATTAAGTCCTAGTCGTGGACTAGGAATACCTAGTGGGACTAGGTGGATGAAACCCTGGCTTGGAAGGCCAGGTCCTAGCTTGGAGGACTAGGTGGATAAAATCCTAACTTGGAGGGTTAGGTGTGGAAAAGTCCTAGCTTGGAGGGCTAGGTGGATAAAATCCTAACTTGGGGGTTAAGTGTGGAAAAGTCCTAGCTTGGAGGGCTAGGTGTGGAAATTCCTAACTCGGAGGGTTAGGTGATTGGAAATCCCGGTGAGTGAAGCCGGGTCCTGGTGAGTGAAGCCAAGTTGACTGAAGTCCCGGTGAGTGAAGCTGGGCACGGAGTCTTGGTTCGAGGGACTGAGCACGAGTCAGGGGAGGCTGGGAGCCAGTTCTCTTGACTTAGAGTGGGTTTGGCCTTGCCTGGATCGGTCTGGTGATCGATCAGGGAAGTTGGCACGGTGTTCCCTCATGGATCGGTCTGGTGACCGATCCAGCGATGATTGATCGGTCTGGTGACCGATCAGGGTGCACACAGTGACCATGTTGGGCTACTGATCGACTCCTGATCAGTCTGGTGACCGATCAGGGAGCATACAGTGGGTTTTGGGAACCTTACTGCTTGGCTCCTGATCGGTCTGGTGACCGATCAGAGATACTGTTCGGATCGTTCTGGTGAACGATCAAATGTCGCGAGTTCCTCACTATGACCGATCAGGATGGAGCCTGATCGGTCTGAGCATGTCCTGATCGGTCTGGTGACCGATCAGGAGGTTTGGACTACGAAGCTAGGAAATCACCCTGCAAAGGGGTGGATCGGTCTGGTGATCGGATCCCGGAGAAGTCGCGATTTCTGATTACGCATTGGGGACGGATCAGGATGGAGCTTGATCGGTCTGAACCCAGCCTGATCGGTCTGGTGACCGATCAGGAGTCACTCTGATCGGTCCGGTGACCAATCACTTTAATTCAAACGCACTGTCAGACGCTCTGATCGCGTCTGATCGCACTCTGATTCCTACTGATACACTACTAATACTTGTTCTGAGCCCTCTGATGTTTGATCTTCTGTTGATTTGCTACCCTAATGAGTTGCTAAGTGTGCAGGTGACTCAGGGACTATCCATGGAGAGTCAAACTGGGTATTTCGCTACAACAAGTTTGTCCGTTTTCTTCCGTAGGTTGTAACGTTCTCTAGCACGAGCTGCAACAACTGAGGAGTTGATGACCTAGGGCTCGACTGGAGGGGTTTTAGTGAGTCCAGAGGAGGTCAAGGGTAGCTGGCTGCTACAGGTGAGTGATGGACCCGAAATACTAGGTTAAGTTATCACGAATGTGTGGGTTCTTCAGAATTTAGAATATTTATAAAAAGCTGGAAACCCTTTTTGCAATCAAAATATGAAAATGTAGTAAAGGGGCCACAGGTCATATTTTTCCTCGGGACTAGTTAAGAGTTTGTTTGATTCAAACTTATATTTATTTGTCGTTTAAGAATTTTGGGTTTCAAATCAAATTTGGGTTTGGATTGCAAGTAGAACTGCGAAAAGCAATGAAAATGAAGGAACTTAGCTAATAAACTAAACAAATGATATCAAGTGATAACTCAACCAATAGACCACTTAATCAACCAAAACACTTACCCAATTTCTGGAAAATGAATTTGATTTCAAGTGCAAAACAATTGCCAAGCAAATGCATCTAAACAGGGCTGCAATCTTTAGTTGAAACTAATGCAAGATTATAAACCTAATTTCAGGAATAAGACTTGATACAAAGTAAGGCTTTGAAACAAACTTGATACTCAATTATTCAAACTTATGTGCCAATATAGAAATCTGATACTAAGTGCAGGAATTGGACTGATCAATTTAGTTTTGGAAAAACACAGCTGCTAGAGAAAGGATTTGCAGCAATGAATGAAGAAATTCGAAACTTGAGGTTTGATCAATCAAAACAGCCCTATTGCAGAGATAAAATGAATGAAAACAGCATCTTGAAGCAGAAACGCAGCAACATAATTCGATGCAAAGTCTAACAGCAGCTTATGTGAAGCAATTGGATGTGAGGTAAACAACTCCGGTGCAGAATTCAGCAGCCATTACATGCAGAAACTAATTCAAATGAAACAAAATTTCAGGAACCACACATGATGTGCAAAAACAACTTGAAGGCAGAAATGAAATGCAGGCTTTCAGGGAAACGAATGCAAAGATTTTAGCAGCCACTTCAATGCAAAAACTAACATATAGCTGAAATCAATTTCCCCAACCTAGTGTTCAGACACGATTCAGAAACCATCAGCTAAGAATTTCAGAATTGGACTCTAAATTGCAGAAATGGAGTTGCAGAAATTATCCCACTTGATGTGCAGAAATGGATCCAATGCAAAACAAGAGTGCAGAAAATTCAGCACAAGATCAAAGCTTAAACATCAACTGAGTTCAGAGTCTAAGGCACCAAATGAAATGTTTCAGCAATGATCATGATGCACTAATGTTCACTAACAATGCAACTCGAAACCTGTTACTGAGTTCATGCAGAAATAAACATGAAATTTCAGAAATGGATTCCATACACACTACAAGCTACAAGCTGAGCTAACAATTCAGAAATAAAACCGAATGGGAAACAAACTCGAATCTAATACATTAACACACTAATTGTGATCTCTAATTGCAGGAATTAAGCTGGACATAAATCGAATTGGAACACAAGCTGAAAAATTCAGAAACTAACTTGAAATCTACAGCAAAAGGCTGATACGCAAGCTGAAAACAGTAATGTATGAACTGATACACAAGGAATTAAACTAGAAATGAACTGAAATCTCAAACTAGTGTTCACTAAACAAGTTCACTAACTAACTACTTGCTGAATGAAACCTAATTACAACTGAACAATTCAGAAAATTGAAACTGAAATGACTGATACGAAAAACAGAACAGAACAGTTGCAGAAATTGAAAATTACAGCTAAAACAGAGAAATTAGCTAAAGATACTACTCCTCAATCCTTCCTTAGCTCAAAATCTCCTTGTTCATCACGCAAGGGCAAGTCAAGAACCCCTCAGCTCCACAAATCGCTGGAAAACAGCTCTGCGATCGATTCTGCTCTAACTGTACTTAACTGGGGAAATCCAATCCGAACTCTTCGATCTCAATTAAATGGATTGCGATGATGATTCGAGGATCATCTGAGCTCACCTGAGAACCCCTACAAGCAGCTCAGATGGTCGGAAATGGCTTGTGAAAGCGATCCATGTGATCGGACCACAGAGTTGCCGAAACCCTCAAACAGCTCTGTCCGGCGCGAATTCGAGCTGAAATCTCCAACAAAACTATCCTCCAGTGATCCAAATCTTGATCCAAATGAAGAATTGAGGGGTCGCGCCCCTTGGATTGAAGAAATTAGCTAAGAAGATGAAGAACAAAACGAAGAAGACGAAGAAATGGTGGAGACGCGACGAAGAGAAAGCTGGGCGAAATTTTGATTAAGTAGTTAGCAATGGACGGCTCAGATTGATTTGAGGAAATCCAACGGCTGATCTTGCTCTGATTTAATCCAAACTTTGATGATGATGATCTGGGGTCAGGATCTGCCTCGTGGTAGCTCGGATCCTCCAGATGTGCAACGGATGGTCCAGATCAACCTAATCTTTGAATGGACGATCTAGAGCCTCCGAGCTTGATCCAACGGTTGAATGAGCTCTGATTGGGATGAAACCTTCAGATCTTGATCAGAGTCTCGGATTGCTTCAGATGGTCCCGGATGGCTCAGATCTAGCCGCTTTTGAATCGGACGGCTCGGATTAATCCAAAGCTTGATAACTCGATCTGGGTCCACTTCTGACTCAAATTTGACCCAGTATGCCCTAGGTCCAGGATCCTTTCATGCCTATAAAAATAGATCAAAAATTTAGTGGCCAAATAATCTAAATATGTGCAAATTTGCAATTAAGTCCAAAATAAGAGGAAATCCTAAAACCTAGGGTAAATTCACCATTAAGCAAGTAAAACATGGGTCAAACATGGATTTTAGCAACTAAAATAATCAATAAAATGGTACTTATCAACTCCCCCACACTTAAGCCTGAGCGTCTCGCGAAACCACTAAGTATGTATCCCCTAGAGTTTCTTAAGCATAATTAGAAACAAATGAAAAGAAATTACCTAAGGTTGTTAATTCTCATAAATCTAAGCTCTATGGATTAGTATCTTGTCCTTAAATCAACAACTTAGCCTTTTCATCCTTCATGAGTCATTGAGATGAATTTAACTCACTAGCCTTTCAAGGAAAATTTTGGTGGCTCTCTCCTTAAGTTCTAAGTAGATGATGAAAGTGGAGCTTACTCAAACACACATGCTTCTTGCACTACCATAGGCTTGCTTGTTATCTAATCTCCACCATTATTCATGATTAGGATCAACATCTACAAAAACAATTGAAAACATGGAAAATAGTGAGAAATGAAATAAAAGCCAAGAAAATGGAAAAATTGATAAAGTGGAAGACTTGAGTACTCAAGGATGTTTCCAATGAACTCTGCCCTCTTGACAGTCCTCTAGTGAATTCAAAAATGCGGTGAAGTCAATCTTGAATACTGCCTTTGATTCGGATGAAGAAAACCCTATTGATCTCAATGTGCCAAGTTTTGCCTATTGCATGCCGACTTGCTTCTTTCTTCTCTTTTCTGATTTTTTTTTTCCTTCTTCTATCCTCTAGCAAGGTCAGACTTGTAGTGGAGCAAAGCTTTTGATTTGGATGAGAGAAACTTCACTTGCTTTATGGTGCCAAAATTCCATTTGCGTGCCACCCTTGTTTTTGTTTCTCTCTTCTTTTCTTTTTCAAACTGTTTTCTCTTTTTATTTTTCGGAAGTTTTCAAATGGAGCACTCTGATCTGATTTACATTCCAGTCCGATTCCTCCACTCAGCAGTTTGCATCAAATAGAAATGGATTATCCTTGCAATTCTTTGCCTCCTTCACAGCAATTGCATTAAATGATAGTGGAGAATTTAGTGCTCCACTTGAGAAATTCTGAATTGCCTGCCTACACTATTTTTTTCTGATCTGAAAATCCAAATAGATTCTCTAATTCTTTTCTGTTTTGATCGGCAGTGGATTACCCACTTCAGATTTGCATTTCCACATGCGTAAGATTCATAAACATGAACTCTACTTGAAACTTTGGCACAATTTTCTCACTTGGCACAGATTTTTGCATTACTTTCAGATCTGTCCAGCTGCTGTTCTTCATTCATCAGCTCTAAAATTCAACACTCGGCAGATTCTGTGATCCGCACTGCATTACTTAATTCCATCCAATTTCAGTTTTCACTTGAACTCAGTTTTCACTGCTTGTATGAAAATTTCTGCATAGATTCTGCACTTGAACTCAGATTTGTTCCAGCTGCAATTCAACTTCTGCTCAGCTTCCTTTTCTTTTATTCCCTTCTCTTCTTCACATTCAATAAATTGTAGGAGACCTTCTACCAAGAATCAGCAATGAAAAGCTTGAGAATTCAGAAATGCTTCAATTCAGAAATGCTTTTCTTCAAATGCAGAAATGCTTGCATCTCAACTCAGCTTTTGATCTCAAATCAAGTTCAGCTGCCCTTCCATTGCTAAATTGCACACAAAACTCCTTTCTTCCCTCTGTTTGGCATAGATTCTCAGCAATTAGTAAGCTGGCCGAAACATGCTCCAAGTGGCAGATTTTTTTTCTTTGGCAAAGAATTTTTTTCTTTGTAATGACACAGAATTTTTCTTTATTGGTGTGCCATTTTTTTTTCGGATTTTTCCATTGCTTGCCACTTGAATCTTCAAAATATGATAAGGAAGGTAGATCTCCAATTGCTTCCATCTTTCTTGCTCATTCTTGGAATTCAAATCACTCAAATTGTAATTTTTTTCCATCCTTCCATTGCAAAAAATTTTTTTTTTCCCGAAATGAAGTGCATCCTTGATGAAAATTCATTCCAAATCACCAATCACTCCCCCACACATAAATCTTTGTCCGTCTCGGGCAAAGTAGCATCAAGAAAACATCCCAAGCAAACAAATCCATAGAAAAAATGGGGTTAGGTAGGGAAAATGAGAAATATGAAGTGATACAAGGGGAATTTATGAAAATTGATATGAAATGAGAAGCAAAATGATTTGTCTCTATAAATGTGACCCAATCATTGAAATATGGCTTAGAAAGAACCTAAGTAAGTTCTAGAGCACAATAACATATGTGTGTCACAAATATAAGACTAATTCTCATTAGGCAAAAATAATTCATCTCAAGTCCTCAATTAAGAATCTAAAGCAATGTAGTACTCAAGCATCCAAGATTTCATCCATTAGCTCAAACCCTAAGTTTTAACAACCAAATTTAATTTATTTTCCAAGAGATTCTAAAATGCTATGGAGATAACCTAGAGGGATACATTTATTTCCACTCATGTAAGAAACAAATTTCCAAGAGAACTAACATGCATTTATTGACAAGGACTCAATTTAAAAGAAAATTCTACTTCTAGAAAGCATAAAAATGAAACATGCAATAAAAGAAAATACAAGAAAGAACAAACTCCCCTTTATTTCTGGTGGACGGAGTCTATCAAGAAGTATCCTCCATCGTGGTAGTGGAGGAGTATAGGTGGCTGAGAGAATTAGGACTCCCCCACACTTGAACTTTACAAAAATTTGCTCCGGTGGCCGCAGGCGATTTAGGTACAAGACCCATGTCAGAGGTGGAGTGCTTTGAATTAGAGTAAAATCAACTCCTCCTTCTTGATGCCTTTTGAAAATTCTTCCAGGAGGTTGGAGTCTGTTCAGATAGAGCACCCACTCCAGTAGTCTTCTGGACCCTGCAAAACAATGTAATACCTCTCTCAAGTGTGCAAGGTCAAAAAGAAATAAAATAATATCAGTCTCTGCATGAAATCTATCCAAAACTACATCACATCCAATTAAATCAATTCTTGGTGCCTCAATAAATTTTTCACAATTATTTCCTACAAAATTTGCATCCAGGATCTCATCACAAACAAAGAAATTAATTTTTGACACTTCAATAGAAATATCATAATTATTTTCCATCAAGGATGTATCAAGCAAAGTGTCACAGCCAATGAAATCAACTTTAGGTGCCTCAATGAATTTTTCACAATTATTTTCAGCATAAGATATATCAAAAGACTCATCACAACAATCAACATCAATTTTAGGCACCTCTAAAAATTTTTCACATTCAGCATTTTCATGATATGTATCACCACATGCTTCAAATTCAGCAACTTTAACACTAGGTACCTCTAGGGATTTTTCACAATCAAATTCTACAAAAGATGCATTCCTAAGTATATCACAAACAATAAAACCAGTTTGAGGTACCTCTATGCAATTTTCAGAAAAATTAGGAGGAGTATTTACCTGATCGTGCTGAAAAATACCTGGAGGTTCTACAAGAGTAGATGTATCCGTGTTCTCCTCCTGGTCAAGTAATTGCTCCACTTCAGGTTCAGGTTCTGGTGGACACTCAACTAAAGCAGGTGATCCTTGGGTTCTTGCTTCCACCATGCAAGTCCCTACACTTTCTGGTTCATCCTCTGAATCTTGTGGTGGTCCCTGGGGCTTAGTGCAATCCCCTACACCTATTAAATTATCTCCAACACATGTTTCCTCAGTAATATCTGCAACAACCATGTTAGAAAAATTAGGGTCATCAATAACACTATCATCACAAAATAAAAGATGAGAAGGGTCCTGTATTGCTTCAGAATCTTCTTCTTGAGCTGAAAGATCAGGACAGTTATTTTTGATGTTTTCTTCTTCTTCTTCCACCAAAATTGCAAGATCACTTGAAGAAGGACTTGGCCATGCACTAGGGTCACCTTAAACTGATATAAAATCAACTCCGGGGCTGTTTTGAGTGGCTTGAGAAGATAACTGTCCTGATTCTTGGGCTTTTATCTGATTCACATCATTAGCCAATTGTCCCATTTGCCTTCCGAGGTTTTGTAAAGCTCCAATGATATTATCCTGCTGTGATTGTTGGAATTGGGGCTGTTGGGGCTGAAATGGTTGTTGGAATGGCTGATAAGAAGGTGGAAATGCCTGAAAACTTTGCTGAGAGTTATATCCTTGAAACTTCTGATTTTGCAATGGAAAATCCTGTGATGAGGACTGATTTTGCATAGGCTGACACCCTTGATTGTAGGGCTGGAAATTCTGATCATAGGGCTGTGAAAGCTGGAAAAATGGTTGGTTTTGAGGTGGAAATGTTTGAAATGATTGACAACCTTGCTGCCCATGCTGATATGGCTGGAATTGAGGCTGCGGTTGCTGAAATAGGGGCTGAGTTTGCTGAAATGTAGGCTGAAAATTCGGATTTGGGGCTGAAATTGCTGTGGCTGCTGGAATTGTTGCTGTGGTGGCTGAAAAAACTGATTTGCTTGCTGGAAATTCAAATAAGGCTGTTGAAAATCTTGATTTGGCTGCTGAAATTGCTGAAAATTTGGTAGACTTGGCTGAAAATCTTGCTGAAATTGTTGGGATTGCGGTTGAAATTGCTGTGGTGGCTGCTGAAATTGTTGGAATTGCTGAATTTGGGGCTGAGGTGGCTGAAATGTAGGCTGAATCGGCCTCTGGTAAGTAGATGAATGAGCTTTATGTCTCTGTTGGTATTCCAACTCCTTACACCAACATTTCAACTCCATCAATGCCTCTTTTATCTCTGTTAGTCCTCTGGTGAAAACATTTTGATCTCACAGCCCTGTCACACAACAAACAAGAAAAATGGCAGCAACCGTATACAAAAGATAAAGCAAAAGAAAATAGAATCAAATGATATGCCCAAAAGCACACAAGCAAAAATCAAACAAATCAACTAGTTGCTTCCTCGGCAACGGCGCCAAAAATTTGATGGACCCGAAATACTAGGTTAAGTTGTCACGAATGTGTGGGTTCATCAGAATTTAGAATATTTATAAAAAGCTGGAAACGCTTTTTGCAATCAAAATATGAAAATGTAGTAAAGGGGCCACAGGTCGTATTTTTCCTCGGGACTAGTTAAGAGTTTGTTTGATTCAAGCTTATATTTATTTGTCGTTTAAGAATTTTGGGTTTCAAATCAAATTTGGGTTTGGATTGCAAGTAGAACTGGGAAAAGCAATGAAAATGAAGGAACTTAGCTAATAAACTAAACAAATGATATCAAGTGATAACTCAACCAATAGACCACTTAATCAACCAAAACACTTACCCAATTTCTGGAAAATGAATCTGATTTCAAGTGTAAAACAATTGTCAAGCAAATGCATCTAAACAGGGCTACAATCTTTAGTTGAAACTAATGCAAGATTATAAACCTAATTTCAGGAATAAGACTTGATACAAAGTAAGGCTTTGAAACAAACTTGATACTCAATTATTCAAACTTATGTGCCAATATAGAAATCTGATACTAAGTGCAGGAATTGGACTGATCAATTTAGTTTTGGAAAAACACAGCTGCTAGAGAAAGGATTTGCAGCAATGAATGAAGAAATTCGAAACTTGAGGTTTGATCAATCAAAACAGCCCTATTGCAGAGATAAAATGAATGAAAACAGCATCTTGAAGCAGAAATGCAGCAACATAATTCGATGCAAAGTCTAACAGCAGCTTATGTGAAGCAATTGGATGTGAGGTAAACAACTCCAGTGTAGAATTCAGCAGCCATTACATGCAGAAACTAATTCAAATGAAACAAAATTTCAGGAACCACACATGATGTGCAGAAACAACTTGAAGGCAGAAATGAAATGCAGGCTTTTAGGGAAACGAATGCAAAGATTTTAGCAGCCACTTCAATGCAAAAACTAACATATAGCTGAAATCAATTTCCCCAACCTAGTGTTCAGACACGATTCAGAAACCATCAGCTAAGAATTTCAAAATTGGACTCTAAATTGCAGAAATGGAGTTGCAGAAATTATCCCACTTGATGTGCAGAAATGGATCCAATGCAAAACAAGAGTGCAGAAAATTCAGCACAAGATCAAAGCTTAAACATCAACTGAGTTCAGAGTCTAAGGCACCAAATGAAATGTTTCAGCAATGATCATGATGCACTAATGTTCACTAACAATGCAACTCGAAACCTGTTACTGAGTTCATGCAGAAATAAACATGAAATTTCAGAAATGGATTCCATACACACTACAAGCTACAAGCTGAGCTAACAATTCAGAAATAAAACTGAATGGGAAACAAACTCGAATCTAATACATTAACACACTAATTGTGATCTCTAATTGCAGGAATTAAGCTGGACATAAATCGAATTGGAACACAAGCTGAAAAATTCAGAAACTAACTTGAAATCTGCAGCAAAAGGCTGATACGCAAGCTGAAAACAGTAATGTATGAACTGATACGCAAGGAATTAAACTAGAAATGAACTGAAATCTCAAACTAGTGTTCACTAAACAAGTTCACTAACTAACTACTTGCTGAATGAAACCTAATTACAACTGAACAATTCAGAAAATTGAAACTGAAATGACTGATACGAAAAACAGAACAGAACAGTTGCAGAAATTGAAAATTACAGCTAAAACAGAGAAATTAGCTAAAGATACTACTCCTCAATCCTTCCCTAGCTCAAAATCTCCTTGTTCATCACGCAAGGGCAAGCCAAGAACCCCTTCAGCTCCACAAATCGCTGGAAAATAGCTCTGCGATCGATTCTGCTCTAACTTTACTTAACTGGGGAAATCCAATCCGAACTCTTCGATCTCAATTAAATGGATTGCGATGATGATTCAAGGATCATCTGAGCTCACCTGAGAACCCCTACAAGCAGCTCAGATGGTCGGAAATGGCTTGTGGAAGCGATCCAAGTGATCGGACCACAGAGCTGCCGAAACCCTCAAACAGCTCTGTTCGGCGCGAATTCGAGCTGAAATCTCCAACAAAACTATCCTCCAGTGATCCAAATCTTGATCCAAATGAAGAATTGAGGGGTCGCGCCCCTTGGATTGAAGAAATTAGCTGAGAAGATGAAGAACAAAACGAAGAAGATAAAGAAACGATGGAGACGCGACGAAGAGAAAGCTGGGCGAAATTTTGATTAAGTAGTTAGCAATGGACGGCTCAAATTGATTTGAGGAAATCCAACTGCTGATCTTACTCTGATTTAATCCAAACTTTGATGATGATGATCTGGGGTCAGGATCTGCCTCGTGGTAGCTCGGATCCTCCAGATGTGCAACGGATGGTCCAGATCAACCTAATCTTTGAATGAATGATCTAGAGCCCTCCGAGCTTGATCCAACGGTTGAATGAGCTCTGAGGGCTCTAGATCGTGCATTCAAAGATTAGGTCGTTGTAGTATAGTGGTGAGTATCCCCGCCTGTCACGCGGGAGACCCAGGTTCGATCCCTGGCAACAGCGCCAAAAATTTGATGGACCCGAAATACTAGGTTAAGTTGTCACGAATGTGTGTTCATCAGAATTTAGAATATGAATAATGCTGGAAACCCTTTTTGCAATCAAAATATGAAAACGTAGTAAAGGGGCCACAGGTCGTATTTTTCCTCGGGACTAGTTGAGAGTTTGTTTGATTCGAGCTTGTGTTTATGTGTCGTTTGTGAATTTGGGTTTCGAATGTGATTTGGGTTTGGAATGCGATTAGGAATGGAAAGGAAATCACTTCACTGAATGAACTAAACAAGTTGTGTTGCAATTAATAACTCAACCAATGAAAAGCTACTCAACCAAGGCAACTTAACTAAAGTTGGGAAACAAATATGAATTTAATGGCAGCCCAAATGCTAAGCAAGTGAATTAGAACAAGGCTGAAATTTTCGATTAAAGCTAATGTCAAACACTTAAAGCCTAATTGTAGAGTTGAAACTTGCTATTAATGCCGAAATGGAAGTTGGAATTCAAACTCAACCATGCATGAAATGAACTATCTCCCAGCTCACTAACACACTGAAAATTGCACTTGATTTGGCACCTATCACTGCCAAAACTGTTCTTGATACAAAGTGCAGTAGCTAAAACTAATACTCAGAATGAAGCTTAAAATTAAAGAAATGAGCTGGCTGTGAAACAAGCTGAATTCGAATGCAATAGCTCACTAAAAGGGTTGTTTAACTACAGGAATTAAAGCTTAAAACCATGAATTATTAACTGAATCTTCACTTAAAACAGATTCCATAGATGGTGCCCACTTGATACGCAAGGGAACACCCTTTGTGCCAAAAGCTTAACTAAATTCAGCTCTATAAATTGATGGGTAGCAATTGATGTGCAGCAATTGGATGGAAACAAACAATTAGAATACAAACTTCACTAGCAACCGAAAGTGCAGAGATTATAGTGGGCACGCAAGAAAAGACTGCTGCGCAATTTGAAACCCAGTTCAGAACTCAATCTCAATTGCTTTGGGATGAAACAACTGCAAGGGTAGTTCAGAAGTGGAAACTGAGCTAATTTGACACAATTTCAGAAATATTAACTGAAGATTTCAGAAATGAGAGTGTCCAATTCAGAAACAATTGAATGGAAGAAGTGGATTTAGAAATGCAGAACATTAATGGAAAAATTGCAGTAATAAAGCAAATGCGGGAATGCAGAACTGAACGCAAACATTAAGAGGCAAATCCCATGCTAAAACTCACAAATCAGATTGCAAAGTAACACTAATGCTCAGAAGAGGCTCAGACAAAAGGGATTCTCACCAACACACAATTAAGAAACTAACATGAACACTTGCAGAAATAAAATTGATAAGCAAGAATTAACTGATACATTACAAGCTAAGTAACCAGCAATGAAACATAAATGGAAACAAGCTCAGAAACGCATTAGCACACTAAATTCTGTATTTAATCTCTGGAATTGAACTAAACACAAATTGAATTCAATAGAAACTGCACAAAATCAGAAATGAAACTTGAAGCACGCAACAGATAAAAGAGATTGCAGAAATTACACTATGCGAAGCAAACTAAAATTAATTCCATTACTCACTGACAAACTACCTATCTAATACTTGCAAACATCAGAACTAAAACCTAATTACAACTGAAGCAATTCAGAACAGGAGGCTAGAGCAGTTGATATGAAAACAGAACAGAAATGACAGAATTCAAAATTACAGCTAATTGCAATGGAATTAAACTAAGCAAAGCCTCAATCTCTCATCTCAGCTCACGAAATCCTTGCTGTCACTCAAGGATGAGCCTCCAATTGAGAAAGAAACAATCCATACAAGAAAATTACAGCATCTAGAATAGAAATTCAGAAATGAATTGGCAGAATTTGAAATTACAGCTACAAATCAAAAATGCAATAAGAAATCTAAACCCCAATCACTCCATTAACCCAAGATCTCCTTGTTCGTCACGCAAGGGCTGGCCTCGAACCCCTAAGCTCAGCAATTCACTGGAAAATAGCTCAGTCGGTCGATTCTGCTCAAACTACACGCGGCTGGAATTTTCCAGTCCAATCTCTTCTATCTCAATGGATGGACTGCGATGATGATTTGAGGATCATCTGAGCTCACCTGATAACCCCTACAAGCAGCTCAAATGGTCGGAAATGGCTTGTGGATGAGAAACAAGCGATTGGGTAGCAGAGATGCCGAAACCCTTAAACAGCTCTGTCCGGCGCGAATTCGAGCTGAAATCTCCGACAAAACTATCCTCCAGCGATCCAAATCTTGATCCAAATGAAGAATTGAGGGGTCGCGCCCCTTAGATGAAGAAGAACATGAAGAACGATGAAGAACTATGAAGAAGAACACGAAGAACGGCGGAGACGCGACGAAGAGAAAGCTGGGCGAAATTTTGATTAAGTAGTTAGCAATGGACAACTCAGATTGATTTGAGGAAATCCAACGGCTGATCTTGCTCTGATTTAATCCAAACTTTGATGAAGATGATCTGGGGTCAGGATCTGCCTCGTGGTAGCTCGGATCCTCCAGATATGCAACGGATGGTCCAGATGAACCTAATCTTTGAATGGACTATCTAGAGCCCTCTGAGCTTGATCCAACTATTGAATGAGCTCTGATTGGGATGAAACCTTCAGATCTTGATCAGAGTGCTTGATCAACCCTAACCCTAGCTCGGATTGCTTCAGATGGTCCCGGATGGCTCAGATCTAGCCGCTTTTGAATCGGACGGCCCGGATTAATCCAAAGCTTGATAACTCGATCCGGGTCCACTTCCGACTCAAATTTGACCCAGTATGCCCTAGGTCCAGGATCCTTTCATGCCTACAAAAATAGATCAAAAATTTAGTGGCCAAATAATCCAAATATGTGCAAATTTGCAATTAAGTCCAAAATAAGAGGAAATCCTAAAACCTAGGGTAAATTCACCATTAAGCAAGTAAAACATAGGTCAAACATGGATTTTAGCAACTAAAATAATCAATAAAATGGTACTTATCAGTGAGCAGTTGGGAGCTGCTGTAGAGGAGCGTATGACCTGGCGATGGAAGCTGGTTAAGCTGTGTAGCGGAGAAGAGCTGAACAAGAGTTTTTGACGAAGTGCTAGAGTTCTTGTTCTCCATCATCAAAAAGCTTTTGCTCTACACTTGTGCGATTACTCTACTGTGAATCTTGAGAAACCTTGTGATACTTGAGCACTTGGGAAGAAGAAACATGAAGCTTGGCGAGTCCATCAGCAAGAAGACACGAAGAAGGGAGTTCTTGCGTGAGATCTGTGCTGAGTGGAGCTCGGTGAGAAGTTTGCTTATGTTCTTGCGGTTCTAAGTGTTCAGTAAGGCTTCTTCTTGTGTTTCCTGTACTTAATACTTCATTCATCTTGAAACGCTGTGGAGAGGTTACTCCACCGAGAAGGAGGTTGCATTCTATCCGAATTTTTCGGGGCTTGATCTGCCGACGATCAAGGGATCGTCCACCTTAAGGGCACGCCAAGGAGTAGGGGCAAGTTATCCCCGAACCTTGTAAACGACCCTTGTTAGCGTTTGTAGTTTGCTTTCCATTTCTGCATTTATACTCTGTTTTGTTCTTGCTTCCGCTGTGCTACTAACATTCAAGTGCAGAAATCCTAAAAGCGAAAGAAGTTTTGTGTCTGGCTACATTCACCCCCCCTCTCTAGCCATCCAAGTTCTAACAAGTGGTATCAGAGCTTGGGGCTCTGTACAAGCGGCTTAACATCCGAGAGTCAACAACAATGGCATTGAGAGAAGGTTTTAGTACCACTCGACCTCCCTTCTTCGATGGAGCAGATTTTTAATATTGGAGATCGAAGATAGAGTACTATCTCAAGATGGACATCAACACATGGTTCGCTGTGAAGGAGGGTTTTTCCCCTCCAAAGGATGATGAAGGGAAAGAATTGGAATCTTGGCATTGGACAGCTGAACAAACCCGGAAAAGTGAAGCCGATGCGAAGGTGGTGGTGACTTTGCAATGTGGCATGAATAAAGACCAACTTATCAAGGTTGGTCCCTTTACGAGTGCAAAGGACAACCAACTACAAAACCTCTCCATGAAGGAGAGTGAAACGGTGAGTGAACTTCATAGCCGGTTCAAAGAAGTCCTCAACGGTCTTCATTCTATTGACGAAAAGGTCGAGAACCGCGACCTTGTAAGGTATGTGTTAAAAGCTTTTCCAAGGAATGCTTTGTGGTCATCCATGGTGGATGCCTACAAAGTTTCTAAGGATTTATTAATTGTAAAGTTAGATGACTTATTTTATGAAATGGAGCTACATGAGATGGGTAACAAAGGCCCCAAGGAGAAGGGGATTGCCTTAGTTGCAGGGGAAAGGACCAACAAAAAGAAAAAGGAGAAGAAGAAGGAGAAGGAAGTCTCTTCATCTTCATCTTCATCCGAGTCCGAATCCGATTCTGAGGAGGATGGCAGTGGATCTTCTTCCTCCGAGATGGCAATTTTTGTTAGAAGGATGATGAGAAAGAGTCGATGCTTCAAGGGTAAAGGTAACCCTAGTGAAGTTAAGATTGATAAATTTAATATTACTTGCTATCAGTGTAGCAAGAAAGGGCACTTCAAGAAGGACTGCCCAAAGCTCAAGAAGAAGGAGGATAAATCCAAGAAGAAGAAGAAAGCCTTGAAGGCCACATGGGATGAATCCTTCTTAAGTTCATCCGAAGAGGAGAAGGATGAGAAGAGTACACGTCATGTGGCACTCATGGCACTTGAAGATCAAGAGAGCAGTGATGAATCGAGTGACTCATCAAACGCGGCTTCATCATCTTCGGATGATGAAGAGGTAATCACTCCCAAACTTGATAAATGTTATAGAACCATTGCATGTTTGACCGATTTATTGAAAAAGTCAAAAAATAAAGTTAAATCATTGAAAGTAGAGATTGAACTTTTGAAATCCTCTAAGGATGAGGATATTGATGATTTACATTTAGAAATGTTAGAGGATGAAAACAAATCATTGAAGAGTGAATTTGAGAGACTCAAGAGTGTTCTTGAGAAATTCTCAACTAGCTCAAAGACTCTAGACATGATTCTAAATGCACAAAGGGCGGTCTACAATAGGGCTGGTATTGGTTACCGACCCAAAGAACCTTCATTTGTTTCCTTGATGTCTAGGACTGATGTTAGACCACTTAAGATCCCTAGGACTCAAAAGAAGGTGGTCAAGGCATGGGTGCCTAAGTCTTGCTTAGTAGGTGCTTTAGGTCCCAAGATTTGGGTACCTAAATCTTCTATTTTTCGAATTGTGTAGGTTGTGATTGAGGGGGAGCATCTATCAAGTTGGTTCGTTGATAGTGGGTGCTCCAAACATATGACTGGTGATAAATCATTATTCACTACCCTTCAATGCAAAAATAGAGGTAATGTTTCCTTTGGTAACAATGGTAGTCTTAAGGTTATAGGAATATGAGACATTCAAATATCCAAATGTCTTAGGATCAAGAATGTCTTTCTAGTCAAGGGGATGACATTTAATCTCATAAGTGTCAGTCAATTGTGTGATGCGGGTTACACAATTGATTTCAAATCAAGTCAATGTCTAGTTAGACAATATGACACATTTGACACGGTACTAGTAGGCACAAGAGTAGATAACATTTACCAAGTTTCATTTAAAAGTGCTACTAATGCTTTTGTTAAGTGTTTCATGTCAAGAGAAGATGAGTCTAACCTTTGGCACGGAGACTAGCACATGTGAACATGAAGAATATCCGGAAATTGGCCAATAAGGGACTAGTTCGTGGCTTACCAAGCATCAAGTATGAAAAGGACAAACTTTGTGATGCATGTCAAATGGGTAAGCAAACAAAATCTGCACATAAAGGTAAAAGCACTGTAAGTACTTCTACCGCATTGGATTTACTTCACATGGACTTATTTGATTGTAGTACAATCATATCCTTGAATGGTAGTAGATATTGTTTTGTTATCATTGATGATTTTACTAGATATACATGGACCTATTTTCTAAAGTATAAGGATCAAACTTTAATGTGTTTATTTCATTCTGTAGAAGAGTTGAAAATGAAAAATCATCAACCATTAAAATAATAAGGAGTGATCATGGAGGTGAATTCCAAAATCAGAGATTTTTAGAGTTTTGTCAAGATAGAGGATATAGGCATGAGTTCTCCACTCCTAGAACACCATAACAAAATGGTGTTGTAGAGAGGAAGAACCGAGTCCTACAAGAGGCTGCTCGAAGCATGCTCAATGAGTACTCATTACCGGGGTACTTGTGGGCCGAAGCTGTAAACACAACTTGCTACGTGCAAAATCGAGTCCTCATTCACAGATTTCTAGGAAAGACTCCTCATGAACTTTGGTTTGGAAAACCACCTACGGTTAAACATCTTAGGGTGTTTGGTTGTAAGGTGTTTATTCTAAACACCAAGGACCATCTTGGAAAGTTCACAGCAAAAGCTGATGAAGGGATACTGGTCGGGTACTCACTAGTCAGCAATGTTGATGCAGTCTGGCCCTGATTGTTGTTTTGGTGTTGACAACGATTTTAGTTTAGGAGGATGATTATGATGATTGTGATTAAGTCCTGATCGAGGATTAGGCATGATATGGAAAATCCTAACCTGGGAGGTTAGGTGTGATGATTATGATGATTATGATCAAGTCCTGATCGAGGATCAGGCATGTGTTGGAAAATCCTAACCTGGGAGGTTAGGTGTGGAAAATCCTAGCTTGGAGGGCTAGGTGTTGGAAAAGTCCTAATTCGGAAGGGTTGGGTGAAAAGTCCTAGCTTGGAGGGCTAGGTGAAAAGTCCTAGCTTGGAGGGCTAGGTGCAAATTCCCATCCTGGAGAATTAGGTGAAAAAGTCCTGGCTTGGAGGGTCAGGTGCCTAGCTTGGAGGGCTAGGCTGGATGATGTTCTAACTCGGAAGAGTTGGGTGAAAAGTCCTAGCTTGGAGGGCTAGGTGAAAAGTCCTAGCTTGGAGGGCTAGGTGAAAAGTCCTAACTTGGAGGGTTAGGTGCAAATTCCCAACTTGGAGAGTTAGATGGAAAAATCCTTAGCTTGGAGGGCTAAGGTGGATGAATTCCTAGCTTGGAAGGCTAGGGTTGAGTCACTGGATCGGTCTGGTGACCGATCAGGGACATTAGCAAGCTGCTCCTTAGTGGATCGGTCTGGTGATCGATCCAGCTATGTCTGATCGGACTGGTGACCGATCAGGGAGCTCGCAGTGAGATTGGGAATCTACTATGTGACTCCTGATCGGACCGGTGATCGATCAGGGAGCAGGCTGCTTCCTTGCTGTCTTGCTCCTGATCGGTCTGGTGACCGATCAGGGAGCAAACGGTGAGTGAGTTCCCTTGCTAATCAAAGTCTTGGATCGATCCAGTGGATCCAGTGACCGATCCAGGGATCTTGGATCTGATTAAAAAACTACTGTTCATATGCCCTGATCGGACTGGATGACCGATCAGGACTCACTCTGATCGGTCTGATGACCGATCAGGCTTCACCCTGATCGGTCTGGTGACCGATCAGGTGTGTATAGCTGCGAGAGCTGGGAATCCCAGCGAAGAAGTGGATCGATCTGGTGACCGATCCACACACCCTGGATCGGTCTGGTGACCGATCACTTTAATTCAAATTTCACTGTCAGATATGGTCAGAGCGTCTGATCGTATCTGATTTGCTGATGTATGGCTCTGATACATGATTTACTGGTTGATTTGCTGCTCTAACAGACTGATTAAGGTGCAGGTGACAGGGAAGGATTCAAACACTCAAGGAGAGGTCAACGGTGGCTTTCCTTGGAGCAGGTTTGTCCGTTTTCCCATCTCAGGTTGCAACGGCCGGGCTGAAGACTGGAGCGAAGACTGGAGCGTTACTGAGGGAGCTCAGTGAGCCCAGAGGTAGCTCAGTGGAGGCTGGCGTTGGCAGACGAGTAGCTGGGAGCTACAGAGATGTCGTCACCTGGTGCTGTGTGGAGGAACAAAAGAAGCGGCAGTTGGCTTCGTGGAAGCAAGTCTTGCGAACTGTGTTCTTGCCGTGCTCTGAGTTCTCCACAACCTGCTTGCTGCGTTCTTGAGTTTTCCATCATTCTGAGCAAGCGATTGAGAAGCAATCATCTTTTACTTGAGCCTTGAAGGAGGGAACAAGAAGCTTGGAGTCCGACAGTGGGAAGACACGGGGAAGGGTTCTCGCGTGAGATCGCCACTAGGTGGAGCTCAAGGAAGCTTGCTGTGTTCTTGTCCTTGCCGAGGGTTTTGAGTAAGATCTTTCTTGTAGTTTCATTGAGCTTAAACATTTATATTTGATTGAAACGCTGTGGAGAGGTTTCTCCACCGAGAAGGAGGTTGCTTTATATCCGGTGATCACCAGGGCTTGATCTGCCGACGATCAAGGGATCGCCCACCTTAAGGGCACGCCAAGGAATAGGGGCAAGTTATCCCCGAACCTTGTAAACCCTCTTGTTAGCGTTCTTGATAGCTGCTGTTGTTAGTTCTTCATCTCTGTTTCTGTTTTCTACATTGTCTGCTATTGCTTTGTTTCTTCCGCTGTGCCGCTGATAGTTTAAGTGCAAAAACCTTGATTAGAATTCAAGTTGCAAGTGTTGGCTATATTCACCCCCCCCTCTATAGTCATCTCGTTCCCAACAAGCAAAGCTTACAGAGTCTACAACAAGAAATCTAGATTGGTTGAAGAGTCTTCTGATGTCGTCTTTGAAGAAATTCCCAAAGTAAATGATCAATCAGAAGATGTTGAAGGAGCTCAATTCAAACTCAGGCAACTGGGTTTGGATGAAAGTCCAAATGTTGTAGATGGTGGTGATGAGTCTGATGACGGTGAGCCTAGACAACTTATAGATCAGCCGGATCCTGAGACTGAGCTTGTGTCTAGTGACACCATACAAGAGGCACCACCAACACGAAGGACCATTAGGTTAGCCTCTAGTCATCCCCAAGACCAAATTGTTGGAGACATCCATTATGGGGTCAGGACTAGATCATTCTTCAGGAATGAGGCTAATGAAGTTGCCCTAATTTTCGAAATTGAACCTAGAAAAATTGACGAAGTATTAAATGATTCCGATTGGATCATTGCCATGCAAGATAAACTAGGTCAATTCGAAAGAAGTCAAGTTTGAGACTTAGTCCCTAAACCTAAGAAGACCACCATTATTGGAACCAAATGGGTATTCAAAAATAAATTGAACCATAAGGGAGAAATCATACGAAACAAGGCACGCTTAGTAGCCAAGGGCTACAGTCAAGTTGAAGGCTTTGATTACGATGAGACCTATGCTCCCGTGGCACGATTAGAGTCCATCCGATTGATGCTTGCATTTGCAGCACATCGTGGTTTCAAGCTATATCAAATGAATGTCAAATCGGCCTTTCTAAATGGTTTAATAAGAGAAGAGGTCTATGTCGAACAACCTCCGGGGTTTGAGAGTACCAAATTTCTAAACCACGTGTTCAAGCTCAAGAAGGCGCTCTACGGCCTTAAACAAGCACCCCGAGCTTGGTATGAGCGGTTATCGACATTCCTCATTGAAAAAGGTTTTGTGAGAGGACAAATAGACTTTACACTATTTCTACGAAGAGATGGTGACAATATATTTGTAGCCCAAGTGTATGTCGATGGCATAATTTGTGGCTCAAACAATAAGGGCTATTTGAATGAATTCATTGGACACATGGAGAGTGAATTTGAAATGAGTCTAGTGGGAGAGTTGATTTTCTTCCTTGGACTTGAAATCAAGCAAACTCGTGATGAAATCCATGTGCACCAATCAAAGTACACACAAAAGATGCTCCGAAAATTTAACATGAGTAATTCGAAGGAAGTTACCACTCTCATGGCAACAAACACAAGATTAGACAATGATGAGAGTGATAAACTTGTTGACCTAAATCAATATCGGAGCATGATAGGTAGTCTGCTATACTGACGGACCCAAACTATGTGTCACGAATGTGGGCCTCAAATTTAGAATTTGTAAATGAATAACTGGAAACCCTTTTACAATCAAAAGTATGAAAATGTAATATAGGGGCCACAGGTCGTATTTTTCTCGGGGCTAGTTGTCTAGTTTGATTCAAACTTGTGTTTACTTGTCGTTTGTGTTTTGGGTTTCAAAAGAGTTGATTGAATTTGGATAGCAATGGAGAATGAAAATGAAATGAAAATAAAGGAAAGTGAACAATGGAACTAAACAAAGAGATGACACTTGATACTTCCACCAACTGAAACCGAGTCAAGCTATAGGATTCAACCAAAGTTTGGAAAGCAAACCTAAATTCAAATGCACAGTAAACTCTGATGGAAAGAAATCGAAAGTGTGATATAAATTTTCTGAAGCAAATCAAGCTTAAAGCAACCGCTATTTATGCATTTTCGAAATTAAACATACTACAATTGTTAACTCAAACTAACTACACTATTGGAAACCACAAATGCAGAGGAATTTCGAAATGGATGAATGCAGCTTATTGATTTCAACTCAATCAGATGCCACAAAAAAACAAGTTGAATTCAAATGCGAAAAGAGTTCAATGCAATTCAATTGGCACGCAAGGCAACTTTTTGTGCCAAAAACTAACACAAACCTTATGAAATAAGCAAACTTTCAGCTCACTTGTTTAAACTGAGTGATTCAATCAGAAAACAACGGTTTTAAGATAGAACTAAGCAAAACTAAAGTAAAGAAGTAAAACTGAAATCAGAATTATAGAAACAAAATTTTCAGAAATGGAGTAAACAGCAAACAGATTTGGTTTTTCAGACTTGAGATGGCACGTAACAATGGAATTGATGCTCAAAACTTAAAGCAAATGCTATTTTAAACCAAACACACTATCTATCCACTACTAGAGCAGGATTTAACTACTAAGAAACTCAGGAATCTGAGACAAATTCAGAAACCAAATGAAAGAAAACAAAACAGATTCTACGTGGCACGCAAACAACACAACTTGGCACGCTAGCAAATTAAACTAAAATAAACTGAAATTTGATCTTGTTGATTGCTAAACAAGTTCCTAAATTACTCTACTTGCAGAATTGAAGCTAAATTATGGCTAACAACTTAAAAATCGAAATATTCAGTAACTAAACAGAAATTCAGAACAGAACTGCAACAAAATTGAAACTACAGCTACAAAACTTAGAAATTAAGGATCTAAACTACTCCTCAACCCCTTCCTCAGCTCAAGAAATTCTTGGTTGTCAATCAAGAACTGGCTTCGAACCCCTAGGCTCAGCAAATCAGTGGACAATCAATTCTGAAGTTGATTCTGCATCGAATCTGCGCTTGCTGGAATTTTCCATCCGATTCACTCCATCTCAATTGGTGGAGCTGCGATGACGATTTGGGAAGCTTCTGAGATCACTTGAGAACCCCTACAAATGATTCGGAAGCTTTGAAATGGGTTGTGGAAGAGAAGAAGGTGGTCGGACTGAGGACTCCCGAAACCCTCAAGAAATCCTCTGTTCCAGCGCAAATGAGCAGAATTCTTCAAACAAAGATCACCAAAAACTTGATTCTCGATCTGGAATGGAAGATGAGGTGGTCACGCCTTCTTGGAAGCAAAAACTTTCAAAAATGATGAAGAGAAGATGGAGGACGGCGAAGAACAGTGAGAGGAGCTGAAGACGCGACAAGGGTAAGCTTCTGTGGCATTTTCCTTAAGTATTAACCAATGGACGGCTCAGATCGATTTGAGGAAATCCAACGGCCGATCTTGCTCTAAATTGAGCCAAACTTTGATGAAGGTGATCTGAGGTCAGGATCTGCCTCGTGGTAGCTCGGATCCTCCAGATGTGCCATGGATGGTCCAGATCAACTTAGTCTTTGTATGGACGATCTAGAGCCCTCCAAGCTTGATCCAACGGTTGATTGAGCTCTGATTGTGATGAAACCTTCAGATCTTGATCAGGGTGCTTGATCAACCCTAGCCCTAGCTCGGATTGCTTCAGATCATCCCGGATGGCTCCGATCTAGCCGCTTTTGAATCGAACGGCCCAGATTTAATCGTAATCTTGATAATCTGATCCGGGTCACTTCCGACTCGAGTTTGACCCAATATGCCCTAGGTCTTCGAACCTTTGATGCCTACAAAAATAAATCAAGAATTTAGTGGCCAAAATAATCCAAAAATTTGCATATTTGCAATTAAGTCCAAAATAAAGGTAAGTTCTAAAACCTAGGGCAATTTCACAATTTTGGCAATAAAAACATAGGTCAAACATGGATTTTAGCAGCTCAAATAATCAATAAAATAGTATTTATCAACTCCCCCACACTTAAGCTTGAGCGTCTCGCGAAAACAGTAAATAAGTATCCCCTAGATTTACTTAAGCATAATTAGAAGCAAATGAAAAGAAATTACCTAAGGTTGTCAATTCTCAAAAGTCTAAGCACTATGGACTAGTATCTTGTCCTTAAATCAACAACTTAGCCTTTTCATCTATCATGAGTCATTGAGATGAATCTAACTCATAGCCTCTCAAGGAAAATTTTGGTGGCTCTTTCCTTAAATTCTAACTTGATGATGGAAGTGGAGCTCACTCAAACACATATGATTCTTGCACTACCATAGGCTTGCTTATTATCTACTCTCCACCATTAGTCATGATTAGGATCAACATCTATAAAAACAAAGAAAAACATAGAAAATGGTAAGGAGTGAAATAAAAGCTAAGGAAATGGAAAAATTGGTAAAGTGGAAGACTTGAGTGCTCAAGGATGTTTCCAATGAACTCTGCCCTCTTTACAGTCCTCTAATGATATCAAAAGTGTGATGGAGTGAAACTTGAATAAATTCCTTTAATTTGGATGAAAAACCTTTCCTTGACTTCCTTGTGCCAAGTTTTGCTCTTGCGTGCCAATTTTGCTCTTTGTTTTCTTTTCTGATTTTTCTCTTCTTCTTTTATCTTCTAGTGAATTCAGAATGTAATGGAGCAAGGCTTAAATCAGATGAGAGAACATTCAATGATTTATGGTGCCGAAACTCCAATGATGTGCCAACTTTTTTTTTTCTCTTCTTTTTTTTCTGATTTCTCTTCAAACTGTGTTCTTTTTTTTCTTTTCTGCATTTGGTCTCAGCTGCTACCTTCTTCTTTATTCAGTCATGATGTGCTCAGTTCCCTATCTGAATTAGCTCCAATCCTTCTAGTGCCGTGAGCTTCCCATGAATAGCTACTCTCTCTTCTTAAATCTGCCCAGCTTAAATTCCTGAACTATTTTGTTTCCATTTTCTTCTTTCTCCTTTGATCAACAATGGATATTCTTGATACCAATCTGATGCATTCAGGAACTTAATTCCCTGATTCACAGCCCTTGAAAACCAAAATTCAGCCTCAAGTTGACACAAATCTGTTTGAATGGAAACATTCCATTCTAATTTTTCTGCTTCAGCTGCATTTTCCGATTTCAAGTGTCAATTTCCTATTCCACGCAGCTCCTTCCAGACCTTGCAATTCTTTGATGTTTTGCAGCAATTAGCATCAACTTGACTGCATTTTTTTCTGTTTTGATCTCAAGCTGTTTTCTGATTCCAGCTTCACTGAATTTAATTCTGTTTTGTTTCTTTTATGCTGTAAATCCGGATCATTTCTGCTGCAATTCATTTCCATTCCATTCCAGATCAGTAAATTGGATTCCAGCCTCAACCATGCAAAGATTTCCTTCCTTCCTCTGATTTTTGGCACCATTTTCTGCAATGATCATCAGATTTTTCCAGCTGCAGTTCTTCATTCATCAGCTCTGAAATTCATATTGTCTTCAGCTGGAGATCAGATTCCATAATTTAGCAGCAACCTTTGCATTGTTTCAGATTTCTTCAGCCTTTTTTCCTGATTTTTCAGCCTTGCTCAGTCTTTGATCCAATCCACTTCCTTCCAATTCTGATCAGTAAAGGATGCACTCATCACTCTTTGATACATTCATATCTTTGGTGCCTTGATTTACAGCCTAGGAAAATCAAATTCAGCCTCCAAGTTGACACAATTTCTGCACAAACTGCTTATAGGGAAAACCACCTTCTGAATTTTCTTTTCCAACTGCATTTCCCACTCTGATTTCTTCCATTCAGATTCACCAACAATCCTTCAAGAGATTCAACAGTTTGCAGCTTACTCATTTCAGCAGCTATACTTTCAATTCAGCTCAGATTTTTGGCCTCTTTTTAGCTTTTGTACAGCCTTTAAACTTCTTTTTCAGCTTCGGTACAACTGCAATTCAGCTTCTCCCAACACATTTCTAATTTTTCTACAAAGAACAGCTGAATTTCAGACTTCCTATAAAACGTTGCTGATCTTAACTCCCCAATTCTTGATCCAAGCCTTGCTAACCAAATTATGTTTCACAGATTTTCCTTTTGCACTGAATTCTGCCTTTCCTGCTTCAATCCAGTCTTCACTTCAGATTTTTCAACTGTAATCCATCCACGCAGCAGCATTCCTTTGCTTCAGTTTGTCTAATTTCAGTAGCATCTAATTTCAATACTCGGCAGCAGCTTTTTCCTTGCAATTCAGCTCAGAAATTTCCAGCTCAGATTGTGTTTAGCTCCCATTCAGATTATACAGCTATATTTTCAAATCTGCTTCCTCCCAATCAGCTTCAAAGACATTTATTTCTGAAATTACACTCAATTTATAGCTGCTGTTCAAATTGCATTCCATTTTCAAACCTTGGCATCCATTTGGCTTCCACTTGATGGTTGCCTGCCACTTGACACTTGGCACACAATTTCTTCTTCATCAACCAATTTGAGCTTGACCATGTAAGCTTGGATCTTTAAAGTATGATAAAGACTCTAGAAATTCTCCACTTGCTTCCATCCTCTTGCTCATTTTTGAAATTCAAATTCAACTCACTTGGCACCTTTTGGCTTCAACTTGGCAAAAAAAAATTTCTTTTTGACATGAAATACATCCAAAACTTTAGTCACTCCCCCACACTTAAATCTTTGTCCGTCTCGGGCAAAATAGCATTAAGAAAACATCCCAAGCAAACAAATCCATAGAAAAATTGGTGTTAAGATTAGGAAATAAGTAAAGAAAAATGGATTGAACATGATTTTTGCCAAAATTGATATAGAAAGGTAACCAAGGTGATTAGTCTCTATAGATGTGATCCAATCATTGAAATATGATTTTGATAGAATCTAGGCAAGTTCTAGAGCACAATAACATGTATGTGTCACAAAGATAAGGCTAATCTTACTAGGTAAAAATAATTCATCCCAAGTCCTCAATTAAGAATCTAAAGCAAAATCGTACTCAAGCATCCAAGAATTCATCCATGAGTTCAAACCCTAAGTTTTGACAACCAAATTTAATTTATTTTCAAAAGACTCTAAAATGCTATGGGATAACCTAGAGGGATACTTTTATTTCCACTCATGCAAGAAAAAGTGCTAAAAGAAAAGACATGGTATTTACAATGTCTAGTTATTCAATTTACTCTAGAAAACATAAAAGTGAAAAATGCGATAAAAGAAAATGCAAGAGAAAATAAACTCCCCTTTATTTCTGGTGGACGGAGTAGATCCAGAAGAAGCCTCCATCTTGGTAGTGGAGGAGTCTGGGTAGCTGAGAGAATTGGGACTCCCCCACACTTAAACTTCACAAAAATTTGCTCCGGTGGCCGCAGGCGATTTAGGTGTAAGATCCACTGAAGGAATGGAGTGCTTCGAATTAAAGTAAAATCATCTCCTCCTTCTTTCTGCCTTTTAGAAGTCCTTCCAGGAGGTTGAAGTCTGTTCAGTTGGAGCATCCACTCCTGAAGTCTTCTGGACCCTGCAAAACCATGTAAGACCTCTCTCAAGCGTGCAGGGTCAGAAAGAAATAAAATAATGTCAGTCTCTGCATGAAATGAATCCAAATCTGCATCATGTCCAATTAAATCAATGCTTGGTGTCTCAATAAATTTTTCACAGTTATTTCCAGCATAAGATATATCAAAAGACTCATCACAATAATCAACATCAAGTCTAGGCACTTCTAAAAAATTTTCACACTTAGCATTTGCATCTAATGTAACACCACATGCTTCAATTTCAACCAATTCAACACTAGGTACCTCTATGCAATTTTCAGAAAAATTTGGTGGAGTATTTACCTGATCGTGCTGAAAAATACCTGGAGGTTCTACAGAAGTAGATGTATCTGTGGCCTCCTCTTGATCAAGTACATGCTCCTCTTCAGCCTCCGGCTCTGGTGGACAATCAACTGGTGATCCTTGGGTGCTTGCTTCCACCATGCAAGTCCCTACACTTTCTGGTTCATTCTCTGAGTCTTGTGGTGGTCCCTGGGGCTTAGTGCAATCCCCTACACCTGTGGAATCATCTCCTATGCATGCTTCTCCTGTAATATCTGCAACAACAACATCAGAAAAATTAAGACCATCAATAATGCTATCATCATAAAATAAAAATCTAGAATGGTCCTGTGAAGCTTCAATTTCTTCTTCTGGAGCTGAAAAATTTGGAATTGGATTTTGAATAGGAGTCTCCGGAGGGATGCATGCTGTAGGTGCCCTATATTTGATGATTACTTCTTCTTCTTCTACTACCAAATTTGCAAGATTACTTGAAGATAGACTTGGCAATGCACTAGGGTCACCTTGAACTGATATAAAACCAACTCGGGGCTCTCAGAATTAAAAACAGCTTGAGAAGATAATTGTTCTGATCTCTGGGCTTTTATCTTATTCAATCGATCTTGCATGTTTTGAAACCATTGTTGCTGTTGTTCTTGAAAATTTTGCTGAAACAATTCTTCAACCCTCTGTTGGGGCACATTTCCTCCACTAGAACTCCCATATCCCCCTTGGTTAGCATAGGGTTCGGATGGTCCTTGAAAAGATGAAGTAGTAGGCTGAAAAATATTACCCTGCTGCGGTGGGAATTGGGGCTGATAAGAGGGCTGATTAAAGGGCTGATATTCTTGGAAACTTTGCTGGGAGTTGTAGCCTTGAAAGTTCTGATTTTGGTGTGGAAAATTCTGTGGCAAGGGCTGAAAATTCTGATTTTGAAACCCTTGGTTGTAAGGCTGAAAATTTTGATTTAAGGGCTGTGTGGGCTGATAAAATGGCTGGTTTTGAGGCGGATCTTGCTGAAATGTTTGACACACTTGCTGCCCCTGCTGATAAGGCTGAAATTGCTGTCGGAATGGCTGGAATTGAGGTTCGAAATGCTGAAAAAAACTTCTTTAAAAATGCTTTCTTCATTTCAATCCAACTAGTAACATGTCCAGTGGGCAAATAATACAACCAATCCTTAGCAGCCCCAGTCAAGGAAAAAGGAAATGCTCTTAACTTAATGTCTTCTTCAGAGATCCCCTGTGGCTTCATGGTAGAGCACACAATGTGGAACTCATGCAAATGTCTGTTTGGGTCTTCTCCAGATAACCCCTGGAACTTGGGCAGCAATTTGATGAGTCCAGATCTGAGCTCAAAATCTCCAGCCAGCTCTGGATAAGCAATGCTGGAGTACTGAAATGAAACATCTGGCGCTGCGAGTTCCTTCATAGTCTTCTGGTGGTCTGCCATGATACTGCCTGAGTGAGTGGAAATAGTCTCAGAAAGAATGCCCTGGCTCCTCCTGGCTCTGAAAGTCACCACCTATAGACCTGGTCATAAAACCAAAACAAATCGCAGTAAAAGTAGATAAAGAGATAAAACAAATAAAATCAGATCAAAAGATATGGCAATAAGCACAAAAGTAAGTCAAGAATGATATGAAATAAGTGCACAAGCAGAAATCAAACAAATCAACTAGTAGATTTCCCCGGCAACGGCGCCAAAAATTTGACGGACCCAAACTATGTGTCACGAATGTGGGCCTCAAATTTAGAATTTGTAAATGAATAACTGGAAACCCTTTTACAATCAAAAGTATGAAAATGTAATATAGGGGCCACAGGTCGTATTTTTCTCGGGGCTAGTTGTCTAGTTTGATTCAAACTTGTGTTTACTTGTCGTTTGTGTTTTGGGTTTCAAAAGAGTTGATTGAATTTGGATAGCAATGGAGAATGAAAATGAAATGAAAATAAAGGAAAGTGAACAATGGAACTAAACAAAGAGATGACACTTGATACTTCCACCAACTGAAACCGAGTCAAGCTATAGGATTCAACCAAAGTTTGGAAAGCAAACCTAAATTCAAATGCACAGTAAACTCTGATGGAAAGAAATCGAAAGTGTGATATAAATTTTCTGAAGCAAATCAAGCTTAAAGCAACCGCTATTTATGCATTTTCGAAATTAAACATACTACAATTGTTAACTCAAACTAACTACACTATTGGAAACCACAAATGCAGAGGAATTTCGAAATGGATGAATGCAGCTTATTGATTTCAACTCAATCAGATGCCACAAAAAAACAAGTTGAATTCAAATGCGAAAAGAGTTCAATGCAATTCAATTGGCACGCAAGGCAACTTTTTGTGCCAAAAACTAACACAAACCTTATGAAATAAGCAAACTTTCAGCTCACTTGTTTAAACTGAGTGATTCAATCGGAAAACAACGATTTTAAGATAGAATTAAGCAAAACTAAAGTAAAGAAGTAAACTGAAATCAGAATTATAGAAACAAAATTTTCAGAAATGGAGTAAACAGCAAACAGATTTGGTTTTTCAGACTTGAGATGGCATGCAACAATGGAATTGATGCTCAAAACTTAAAGCAAATGCTATTTTAAACCAAACACACTACTATCCACTACTAGAGCATGATTTAACTACTAAGAAACTCAGGAATCTGAGACAAATTCAGAAACCAAATGAAAGAAAACAAAACAGATTCAACTTGGCACGCTAGCAAATTAAACTAAAATAAACTGAAATTTGATCTTGTTGATTGCTAAACAAGTTCCTAAATTACTCTACTTGCAGAATTGAAGCTAAATTATGGCTAACAACTTAAAAATCGAAATATTCAGTAACTAAACAGAAATTCAGAACAGAACTGCAACAAAATTGAAACTACAGCTACAAAACTTAGAAATTAAGGATCTAAACTACTCCTCAACCCCTTCCTCAGCTCAAGAAATTCTTGGTTGTCAATCAAGAACTGGCTTCGAACCCCTAGGCTCAGCAAATCAGTGGACAATCAATTCTAAAGTTGATTCTGCATCGAATCTGCGCTTGCTGGAATTTTCCATCCGATTCACTCCATCTCAATTGGTGGAGCTGCGATGACGATTTGGGAAGCTTCTGAGATCACTTGAGAACCCCTACAAATGATTCGGAAGCTTTGAAATGGGTTGTGGAAGAGAAGAAGGTGGTCGGACTGAGGACTCCCGAAACCCTCAAGAAATCCTCTGTTCCAGCGCAAATGAGCAGAATTCTTCAAACAAAGATCACCAAAAACTTGATTCTCGATCTGAAATAGAAGATGAGGTGGTCACGCCTTCTTGGAAGCAAAAACATTCAAAAACGATGAAGAGAAGATGGAGGACGGCGAAGAACAGTGAGAGGAGCTGAAGACGCGACAAGGGTAAGCTTCTGTGGCATTTTCCTTAAGTATTAACCAATGGACGGCTCAGATCGATTTGAGGAAATCCAATGGCCGATCTTGCTCTGAATTGAGCTAAACTTTGATGATGGTGATCTGAGGTCAGGATCTGCCTCGTGGTAGCTCGGATCCTCCAGATGTGCTACGGATGGTCCAGATCAACTTAGTCTTTGTATTGACGATCTAGAGCCCTCCAAGCTTGATCCAACGGTTGATTGACCTCTGATTGTGATGAAACCTTCAGATCTTGATCAGGGTGCTTGATCAACCCTAGCCCTAGCTCGGATTGCTTTAGATCATCCCGGATGGCTCCGATCTAGCCGCTTTTGAATCGAACGGCCCAGATTTAATCGTAATCTTGATAATCTGATCCGGGTCACTTCCGACTCGAGTTTGACCCAATATGCCCTAGGTCTTCGAACCTTTGATGCCTACAAAAATAAATCAAGAATTTAGTGGCCAAAATAATCCAAAAATTTGCATATTTGCAATTAAGTCCAAAATAAAGGTAAGTTCTAAAACCTAGGGCAATTTCACAATTTTGGCAATAAAAACATAGGTCAAACATGGATTTTAGCAGCTCAAATAATCAATAGTATTTATCATATACCTCACAGCCAGTCGACCTGATATAGTTTTTGCTGTGGGTATGTGCGTTAGGTATCAAGTTTGTGCCAAGGAATCTTATTTAATTACTGTTAAAAGAATTTTGAAATACCTTAAGGGCACAATTGGAGTTGGTCTATGGTACCCCCGTTTCGAGTCGTTTGACCTAATTGGGTATACCGATTCCGACTATGCTGGGTGCAAGTTGGATCGAAAGAGCACAAGTGGAGGCTGCCAATTCTTAGGTTCATCTCTAGTTAGTTGGTCAAGTCGGAAGCAACATTGTGTTGCTCTCTCCACAACCGAGGCAGAATATATCGTCATGGGAGAGAGTGTATCACAATTATTGTGGATGATTCATACACTGGAGGACTATGGATTAGGCTACAAAGGTGTGCAAGTGTTGTGTGACAACATTAGCACAATTAACCTAACCAAGAATCCAGTCCACCATTCTAGGACCAAGCATATTGAAGTGCGTCACCACTTCATTAGGGATCATGTTGCTAAAGGAGATATTGTACTTTCACATGTAGAGTCCAAATCGAACATAGCGGACATTTTCACTAAACCACTCCCTGAGAATGAGTTTAGCTTCTTACGAAGGGAATTGGGAATGTGTCGCGCTTCATAGGATTAAAAAACATTCAAAACCCCCTTCATGATCAATTCAAATTGTTGGGAACAATTGGGTAACTTGGGGACATCTCACACAAACTATAAGGTTCAACAAAACGTTTTTGTTTGTTAGATATGGGGTGAGATGCTAGGATCAACCTAATTACTCAAAATGTCAATGCATCTCTTGAGAAATTAGGTTGACGAGATAATAATCACTACGGTGATCAAGTATGGGGAAAACCAATGCATAACATATGTGTACTTGTCTCCATGATCATACTTGGACATTCCAATCAAGGAAACTTGATTGGAGACTTTATATTGATACAAACTAGGGTGAAGATTGATTGAATGTTTGTGGTTGAGTTTGCCTTCACTTTGGTGAAGCAAATTGATTGCTAGACCCATAAGGACCTTTGATCTTTATTAAAGGATCAATTATAGACAAGGGATCACTTCCAAGATCGATAATTTTCATCTGATCTTATCAGAAATCGATAGGGAGTCTGAAACTGAAATTTCAGATCGTATCAGGAATAATCCTGATACCTGATCAGTCACCGGACCGATCAGGAGCATGTCTGATCGGTCCAACTGACCGATCCAGCTGAATTGCGATACCCCTCTGCAATCTCTCTATGATGGCCTGGATCGGTCCCCAGACCGATCTAGCTCACTGTGTGGATCGGTCCACAGACCGATCAGGAGGCTCACAGAAAATTTCGAAACCCCACTGTTCGCTTTCTGATCGATCAGCCGATCAATCAGGAGCCTGCCTAATCGGTCACCCGACCGATCAAGACCAGGCCAGACCGATCAGGCTGGAGCCTGATCGGTCTGGGCGCTCCCAGATCGAACGGTGATCCGTTCGATCACATTAAATTGCGGTTGGTGGACCGATCCACCAACCTATTAACTTCCTCCTAAACCTTACATCTCCGAACCCTAGCACCGAAACTCTCCTCTTGCGCGTGCAATCTACTTGCTGTGCGTGAGTTCTCCCTGTGATCCTTCCTCTTGCGTGTGAGTTCCTCTTCTCCCTGCTGTGCGTGGGGTTGTTTCTCTTCTGCGCTGCTGGGAGTTCCTCCGTTCTTTCTCGCGAAGCATCACTTGTGCGTGTACGATTTTCTGCGCAACTCAACCGGGTGGTTTCTCATAACCAACTCAACAATGGCACCTAAGTAAGGGTTTCCTACTTTTATCTTGTTGATTACTTCAAATATCATGATACTTGGTGAACTAACCTTGATGTTTGATTTTGGGGTTTTATTTTGGTGTGTGCCGTGTGTGTATCTTACCCATATGATCAAATCTTTCTATCATGTGATTCTTGACCAAATCTTACATGATTGTTCATGTGTATTCACTTGTTTTTCTATCATGACTTCGTTCTTGCCATGATCTTCACTGTGATTGATCAATTCATTGTATCATGATTTAATCGATCCCATTTTTATACCGTGACCTTATCATGACCTTACCCTACTAATTAAACCAAATTCTGTGTCTTGATCTTGTGATCATTATTTTGATTAACTTGCACTCTTATTCCATCCTTTAGAAAATCAACTAAGGGCAAGGAACCCGCTGACGGGTCCTCCAAGGGCAAAGGCCCTTCATCATCTGCCCCTTCTCGAAGGCCTCAGCCTTCTTCGAGTTCCCGTTTCCCTAATGCTGCTTGTGAGCAAGCATTTCAGTCCCGGACCTTCAAGTTGCTTCCTTGTAGGTCCATTGATGGACCTTTCCTAACTGAGCATTGTCCCTCCATTGTGGAAGTGATTACCTTCTACAACCTCGGCTTTCTCCTTTCCCTTGAGCGGACAATCAACTATGATCTCATGTCCGAATTCTACAATAACTTGCAACAAGGACCTCAGGGAGGTTTTGAATTCACGACCCGGGTAGCGAAGAGGAACCTTGATTTTTCCTATGACATCTTGGCAGAGTATCTTGGCGCTCGTCGATCGCCAAACTTTTATTCTATCTACCCAGAGCTTCCTGACCCCTTATTGCCTCCTTTTGCGGACGTCACCCCCGATGACATTTATCAGCACTTCTTTGGCCACCCTCGACCAGCTGGTCTTGATGAGTTAGGGCCTGACTTTCCGACTTTTGCGACCCTCCGTCTTTCCCCTACTGATTACGTTCTGTTCAAGATAATCACGAATTGTATTTTGCCGATCACCTCAAAACCCTTAACTGAGATCCGACCTTACCACTACTTGATGCTCTATGGCATTCATCGCCATCTTGACTTTGGCATTATGGAGAGCATTTTTCAGTCAATCATTTACTATCGAGAGCCCAGTCGTCGCACTGTGTATATGCCGTTTGGTCACGTCATCACTGACTGGCTTATGTCAGTAGGTATTGATGTAACCAAGGGTAGGACAGTGCCCATGGTTAGACAGGATTGTCGACTTGGCAGGCGGGCGTGTGCCAAGTCTGGCATCATCATCAGAGATCAGGATCGGGCTCTTGTGTGGAAGGACGGGGCGGGGTCTTGGAGAGCTACCCAGGGGCGCACAAATTCAGGCACCGGCAGATGCTGCTGCTCAGCAGGAGGCGCCCATACCAGCAGCGGATTATGATTATGAGCCAGATCCAGACCTGCACTGGTAGATTTCAGAGCTTGATCGGACCATCCAGCATGATCTTCATTTGAGCGAGCTCTTGCGAGAGGAGGTCCGGTCTGGGGTTCAGGTTTTCGACCGCAGACTGCTGATGATCGAGTCTGACGTCTTTGGGGTCCGCTCCAGGAAGGAGACATGGCATGAGGAGTGGCGCAGTTGGGCAGCTGGTCATCCATACCAGCCTTCATCTATTGGAGTTGCACCCTCCGGCAGTACTGCCCCGGGGTCCTTCGTACCTGATGATGATACGATTGATGACCCTATGCAGGCTGACCCCCAGGCCGACGATTGACTATGGATGTACTCTACCTCTGCCCGTGACTTGACTATTTGACTGTTTGGATTGTATGACTTTATGGTTGTATGCCTATGATTTGACTTTTATGGCTTTGTACTGTGTTCGACTCGACTTTGATGCTATGTGATGCATCTGACGCTATGACTGATTTTCATGTTTGACTTACCATATTATGCTTATTGTTAGTTTATATGATTGTTCATATGACTGTTATCATCTTGTATGGATTGCTATTCCATGTTTATTTCTAGTTCCTGCTTTATTCGTACTCCATGTTCATATGATACATATGATTGTTTTGTCATGCTCTATATTTGTCATATGTTTTTATATACTTTCAAAATTCAATCATACCTTTGTTGTTTTGGGATAACCCCTAGGATTGAGGGGGAGGTTTATGATTAAACTTAACAACCCCTCTAGACCCTTTTCGGTGTTTGACAAAGGGGGAGAGTGTGGATGGTTAAGTTTAGGATGAGTACAAGATTGATTATTGTAGGGGGAGGATCCTATTTCCCCTATAAGTGTGAAATTTGCAACTATTGATTTCAAATCTCTAAACTTAAAATCGGGTTGTCAAACAACAAAAAGGGAGGAGATTGTTGATGCAGTCTGACCCTGATTGTTGTTTTGGTGTTGACACCGATTTTAGTTTAGGTTGATGAGATGATTATGATTAAGTCCTGGTCGTGGACTAGGAATACCTAGTGGGACTAGGTGGATGAAACCCTGGCTTGGAAGGCCGGGTCCTAGCTTGGAGGGCTAGGTGGATAAAATCCTAACTTGGAGGGTTAGGTGTGGAAAAGTCCTAGCTTGGAGGGCTAGGTGGATGAAACCCTAGCTTGGAGGATCAGGTCCTAGCTTGGAGGGCTAGGTGGATAAAATCCTAACTTGGAGGGTTAGGTGTGGAAAAGTCCTAGCTTAGAGGGATAGGTGTGGAAATTCCTAACTCGGAGGGTTAGGTGATTGGAAATCCCGGTGAGTGAAGCCGGGTCCTGGTGAGTGAAGCCAGGTTGACTGAAGTCCCGGTGAGTGAAGTTGGGCATGGAGTCTTGGTCCGAGGGACTGAGCACGAGTCAGGGGAGGCTGGGAGCCAGTTCTCTTGACTTAGAGTGGGTTTGGCCTTGCCTAGATCAGTCTGGTGACCGATCAGGGAAGTTGGCACGGTGTTCCCTCGTGGATCGGTCTGGTGACTGATCCAGCGATGACTGATCGGTCTGGCTGCTTGGATCCTGATCGGTCTGGTGACCGATAAGAGATACTGTTCGGATCGTTCTGGTGAACGATCAAATATCGCGAGTTCCTCACTATGACCGATCAGGATGGAGCCTGATCGGTCTGAGCATGTCCTGATCGGTCTGGTGACCGATCAGGAGGTTTGGACTGCGAAGCTGGGAAATCACCCTGCAAAGGGGTGGATCGGTCTGGTGACCGATCCACGACTTGGGAACGGTCTGGTGATCGGATCACGGAGAAGTCACGATTTCTGATTATGCGTTGGGGACCGATCAGGATGGAGCCTGATCAGTCTGAACCCAGCCTGACCAGTCTGGTGACCGATCAGGAGTCACTCTGATTGGTCCGGTGACCGATCACTTTAATTCAAACGCACTATCAGACGCTCTGATCGCGTCTGATCGCACTCTGATTCCTACTGATACACTACTGATACTTGTTCTGAGCCCTCTGATGTTTGATCTTCTATTGATTTGCTGCCCTAATGAGCTGCTAAGTGTGCAGGTGACTCAGGGACCATCCATGGAGAGTCAAACTGGGTATTTCGCTACAGCAGGTTTGTCCGTTTGCTTCCGCAGGTTGTAACGTTCTCTGGCACGAGCTGCAACAGCTGAGGAGCTGATGACCTGGGGCTCGACTGGAGGGGTTTCAGTGAGTCCAGAGGAGGTCAAGGGTAGCTGGCTACTGCAGGTGAGCAGCTGGGAGCTGCTGCAGAGGAGCGTGTGACCTGGCGATGGAAGCTGGTTAAGCTGTGTAGCGGAGAAGAGCTGAACAAGAATTTTTGACGAAGTGCTAGAGTTCTTGTTCTCCATCATCAAAAAGCTTTTGCTCTACACTTGTGCGATTACTCTACTGTGAATCTTGAGAAACCTTGTGATACTTGAGCACTTGGGAAGAAGAAACATGAAGCTTGGCGAGTCCATCAGCAAGAAGACACGAAGAAGGGAGTTCTTGCGTGAGATCTGTGCTGAGTGGAGCTCGGTGAGAAGTTTGCTTGTGTTCTTGCGGTTCTAAGTGTTCAGTAAGGCTTCTTCTTGTGTTTCCTGTACTTAATACTTCATTCATCTTGAAACGCTGTGGAGAGGTTACTCCACCGAGAAGGAGGTTGCATTCTATCCGGATTTTCCGGGGCTTGATCTGCCGACGATCAAGGGATCGCCCACCTTAAGGGCACGCCAAGGAGTAGGGGCAAGTTATCCCCGAACCTTGTAAACGACCCTTGTTAGCGTTTGTAGTTTGCTTTCCATTTCTGCATTTATACTCTGTTTTGTTCTTGCTTCCGCTGTGCTACTAACATTCAAGTGCAGAAATCCTAAAAGCGAAAGAAGTTTTGTGTCTGGCTACATTCACCCCCCCCCTCTCTAGCCATCCAAGTTCCAACAAGGAGAAGCAATGAATCAAGAGGTTCCATAGCTTCTTCCTCTCCGGAAGCAACTCACAGTGGCCGATGGAAGCAACGAAATCAAGAGATGTAAAGCTACCGGCGGCGGATGACACACAGCAGCGGCTGCTCGCGGTCCGTTGACGCGAGGGAGAACACAACTCTGACTTCTTTGTGACGTCTCCACTCCCCGATGAAGGGAAACAAGGTGTGGCGTTGTTGGCTAGGGTTCCACGCGACGGCAACTGCGCGACTAAGTGGTGCCAGATCACGCGAAGGAGAAGAGGAAGGAGAAGGAGAAGAAGAGAGGCGGCGTTCCACTCCGACGTCGCGTGGTCGGCAATTGGCATCGGGCGAAACCGAGAGGTGTGCGGGCGGGTTGCATCGGGGCAGAAACGAAAGAGGAGAAATGGATTTTTGGGAGGAATTTAGGGTTTTTAATGTTTTTGGCATTTTTACAAAAAGGCCCTCCATGTTTGGATAATTTCAACTAGGCCCCTAATTTTCAAAATGTACCATTTGAACCCCTTAAATTTTCAATATTTTAACATGTATGCACTCCAACAACTACCACTACTATAAGTGTTTGAGTGGATAAGATGCTGGAAAGTCAACTACTCCAAAACCCCAAGAAAAAGGGGAGCCACCAACAGCTCTGTTATCTCTTGAAAACAACGGCGAGGGTGTCAACTGCTTGCCCACAACTCCAACATCCACTATCCATGAGTGGTCGAGTGTGACATAACAGGACAGTTGCTCGCACTCCAGCAATTACCACTACCTATGAGTGGTTGAGTAGACAGAGCAACTAAATGACTGACGACAGCCTTAACCATAAGGAAGTCGATGCTCGTCAGCATGCATTTATGCAGATATGGTACATAATACTAAATGCACAATCACCCAAGTCACAACTATGCAACGGTATATAAAATAATTACCAGATCATAAGCATGCAACTAATCTACAGGGTAGGGTATATCTAATGCCAACCAAACCCTAATTGTGTTTAATGATTATTCCTAAGTACTCGCAGACAAGCAGTACTTTATAGATCAAGAAATCAATGATGAGACTGTATGGACATAAATTTGATTGGCTCAAAGATTAAGCAATGAAAGTATCAATGGATAATATTAAAAGACAAAGTATAAGGTAAAACAGTCCTACTCAGAAACAAAATAGTCATACATTCAAGTTCAATACACTACAAAATACAAAGGAGAAGTACCTGCCTTAAATGTAGAACGTATTTGATAGAACCCCCTCACAACCAACCTAACGCGTCCAAATCGAGGTCCTGTATCAATATGAAAGTTTAGCTATTTATAAAATTCACTAATATAACTAAACTACATGTAAACAAATAATTACGTGTGTGTATAACAACTAATTTAAACTAAATACATCGTAACGTTCATTAAATTAATCCTAATTAAATGGTTAATTCATAAATAGACCAAAACCATCCAAATTCAATATTAACTTATCAAATTTAATCAACTTTCTATTCCCATCGATCTCACTACATATTAATTAAAATTTAATTACGATATAACAATAATTCAAAGTCAATGATCTCTTCATTAATCTTAATTAATTAAATTTCATTTAATTAATCTAACCAACTTTGATTAGTTAACCGAATGATTATCCCTGTTTAATCAATATAATCAAAGTCAAACTAAGTTAATTGGATTACTCACAATTAATCAATTATCAAAAGTCCCTTCATTTAGCCTTTTAATTATGAAATCAACTAAATCATCAACTTAGACCTCCAATCTGATCCAACAATCTAAATAATAATAATAAAAAAAACAAATCCAATAGCACTCAAATGCTACACTTCACTGTAACCACCCAAAACCTCACGGTAAAGGCCCCATTTCTTCCATACTAATTAACACACATCTATCACAAATTCACCAAAATAAAACCCCCAATTAAAACCTACTCACACTGCAACAAAATCTGCACATAACCTTCAAATTCGAAAATGCAAACCCATCTCTCCATCACAACAAAACTACAGAAAATCCACCAACTATACATAACCACTTTGGAAGAAATTCTACTGAATTGAACCCAAATTTGTGAAATTTCACTTATCTAATTGACTCCAATCAACTTTTATAAGAGAGGATCTCAAATCTCTAGTTGCTAACCCATGCTTACCTTGACTAGTGTTGGCAAGGAGACCTTGCTCCAAATTCCCCAAGAACTGTAATAAAAAATAGTAAATGTAATATGCACCAAAGTAGTAGACAATAAAATATTTATATGCAGGAATCTGATAAGGAAAGAGCCGAGTTAGAAATAGTTATCCGGTTGAAGCGCCGGCGTGTCGACTGTCCTTAGAGAATTGATTGCTGCCCTACGGTGCAAAGGCTCCCGGCAAAATTCTCCCAAGATCCGACAACCTCGCGACGTTCGTAGGTGCACTCCAAGACGAACGCTGCCCTCGAAGACAACCTCAGATCGCACAAGGCGAAGCCTCAAGACCCAAAACCGAAGAAACGCTCGAGAATAGAAAATGCTCGAAGAAAAGAAGAGAAGAGAAGAGAAGCAGTGAATGAAATCTCTGCATTCTTCCCCTTCTTTTATAGATCCGAAGAGGCACTGAGTGCCTCTTCGCATTTGCGCTGATGCTTCGAGGAGTCGCGCCGTGCGCGATGCTGAGGAAAGTCGCGATTTCTCAAAAAAAAGAAATAAAAGAATAAATAAAAGGAAAGAAAAAATAAAACCAAACCAAATTGGTTTAGGAATCAAACCGAACCGAAATCTGCAAAACCAAACCGGGCCACCCGCAAGCGAGAGGCTCACGGGCTGGGGATTTGCACCCCCCCTATGCGCGACCCCCCCTGTGCGCGATAATTGCGCGCGATAATCGCATGCGTCGCGCCCGATTTATGGATTTCCGACCCAGACCCCCTGAAACCACCTGGTTTGGGCTTAGCCCGCGCATGCGTGTAGGTCCCCCTAAGCTATCTAAGCATAGTAGGAATGACTTGATATATAAGGCATTCCAACTCTCTTGGCTTAGCAATGTGGGACTAAACACATACACCATATCCTTCAATATAATTTGAAATTCAACAAAAAAACAACAAGAACAACCACGATTAAAGAGAAACCAATCGCGCTAAGGTCTGCGGAGATGGGGCACACAACACTCAAGTTGAATCAACTTGATCCAAAGGAATCCATTACACAAATCAGAGAGACATCAAATGCATGGATTAATCATTTCTAGAAAGAAAATGCAATTAGTCGTACCGTACATTGATTTTCTGGGAAGCACTATAGGACAAGGAAAAATAGCTCTACAAGCTCATATTACTACAAAAAAAATTAGCTTACCCAGATAAAATGGAAGATATTAAGACTTTAAGATCTTTCTTAGGCTTATTAAATTATGCCTGACTGGGGGGGGGGGTCGGCGGTTCCTTCGCACGCGAGAGGGGAAGGAGTTTTCGGAGGAAAAGAAGAACAAGAAAGGAAAAGAGGGGTTTTGTAGGTTTGTCCTTTTTGCAAAATGACCGTTCACCTTTTGTCAATCCAATCCAAGCCCCTAAATTTTTGGGTTTTAAGCATTTAAGCCCTTGAATTTTTTCACCGCAAATGGCCCCTAACTCAGCTCTCGATCCCGACACCTATTCAACATCAGTATCAGGTCCACACCCCTATCTCGATAGTTTCAATACCTGATCCTAACACCTGGGGGAGCGCATACTAAATGACAAAAATAATTATCAAAAGTTGTGACCTCTCTAATCCTAAATATGTATATTGTATATTTAGTTAAAATGTGAAAAATAGAGAGAATTTTTTTCGAAATTTAGTCCTCCAAAGGATTTAAACTCAAGATGTGTGTTAAAGGAACAATAATTAGACCAACTATACTTATTTATCTTTTAAGAGACCAAATTATAATGTTATAAAAATTTGGAAGGGTCATGGCCTTCTCGGGTTCTAATGTAAATCCGTCGCTGCTAATCAGGCTTAGTCTCAGTCACCAACACCTTCTATTCACATTAGATCTCGATTTCCGTCTCGGACATTGACTTTTTCTCTTCTTAAGGCTACTCCACATCAATGTCGGTTGTTTCGCCATAGCTCAGCTGCTGATCCCGACACCTACTCAAGTTTAATCTCAGGTCCATGCCTTATCTTCAAGTTTCAAACAACCAATCCCGACACTTACTTGGGCTCAGTCTCAACTCCTGATCCAGACACCTACTCGAGCTTAGTCTCAGTCATCAACATCCTCTATTCACTTCAGATCTTGGTTTCCTCTCAATTTCTATCTCAAACATTGACTTTGACTCTTCTCAAGACCACTCCACATCAACATTGCTTGTTTCTCCATAGCTCAGCTCCTGATCCTGACACCTACTCGAGTTTAGTCTCAGGTTCACAACCTATCTTGCAAGTTTCAAACACCCAATCCCAACACCTACGTGGGCTTAGTCTTAGCTTCTGATCCTGAGACCTACTTAGGCTTAGTCTCAGTCTCAGTCGCCAACACCTTATATTCGCATTAAACCTCGACATCCTCTCAGTTTCAGTCTTGAACACTAACTTTGTCTTTTCTCAAGGCCACTCCACATCAATGTCACCTGTTCCAGAAGTGAACGACGGGGATGACGAATCACCAAAGCGCAACCTATGGTGACGATGACGGGGAGAAGATGCCAACACCTATGAAATTAACATGAGCATAAAGAGGATGCACCGGAAGAAGTTCTGGTGGAGCCCTCTCTGACGCTCAAGTCAGAACTCTTTCTTTTAGGGAGAAAAGTGAGGAATCAAAGTACTCTAATTCTAAAAAGCTTCCCCACTGTAGCATCACCAGGAAGATAGTTAGTCTCCTTTGACTTCAGCCACCCGCTCTCCCACCGTGAATTTGATCTTCTGGTGATAGACTGAGACCACCGCCTGAAATAAGCTGAGCGTTGGTCTCTCCAAAATAGCATTGTACAATGATGGGGCATCTACGATCATGATGGGGGTTCTCCTTGTCCTCTGTAGAGTGTCATCCCCAACGACAAGGACAATGAGATTTGTCCCATCGGTTGTACTCGGTATCCGGTGAAGCCAAAGAGAGGAGTGGAGATAGGGTGTAATTCATCCTCGTTGACTTGCATCTGATCCAACACTGCCTTGTACAGGATGTTGAAGGAGCTACCTGTATCCACGAATATGCTCTTAACCTCATAATTGGCTATAGGGCGAGAATTACCAGTGCATCTTCGTGAGGAGCATCAACATCCTCCAGATCATCAGCGTCGAAGGAGATCACAGGGCACTGGCGCTTCTCCCTATCAATCCCAATAGCGTAATTTTCTAGCCTGCGGGTATGAGCCTCCCTTGCCTGATGGGAATATCCTCCGGTCGGACCTCCTGAGATTACTCCAACATGGCCCGACAGAAGTCCGTGAGCCGGAGCTTTACCTTTCCTAGGATCTCTTTCCGAGGAGACTGACTGATGGGGCACTATCTCCCCACGAAAATTTCCCACCGGTCCCACGAGGCTATGGTGTAGCGGTAGGGTGACTAGTCACTATCCCAAGTATCTGCGGTTCGATCCCTAGCTATGACGAGAATTTTTCCTCCAAATGAGGCATGAACCCTGGGACACTGGGCTTCAAGACCGTCTATTACGAGTGCTTCCCAATTTACCCTGGTGATAGGTGGGAAATTTCTGTGGTAATATAATGCCCCATCAGTCTGTCTCTCCGGAAAGAGATCCTAAGAAAAGTCAAGCTCCGACTCGCGGACCTCCTTCGGGCCATGTTGGAGTAATCTCAAGAGGTTCGATCGGAGGAGATTCCCATCGGGCAAGGAAGGCACATACCCGCAGGCTGGAAAATTACGCTATTGGGACTGATAGGGAGAAGCGTCAGGGCCCTGTCGTCTCCTTCGGCCCTGACGACCTGGAGGATGTTGAAGCCCCTCACGAAGATGCACTGGTAATTCTCGCCCGCATAGCCAATTATGAGGTTAAGCGTATTTTAATGGATACATATAGCTCCGTCAACATCCTGTACAAGGCATCATTGGATCAAATGCAAGTTGACGAGGATGAATTACACCCTGTCTCCACTCTGCTCTTCGGCTTCACCAGAAATCGAGTATAGCCAATGGGACAGATCTCATTGTCCTTGTCACTGGAGGATGACAATCGACAGAGGACAAGGAGAACCCCCTTCATGATCGTAGATGCCCCATCGTCGTATAGTGCTATTTTGAGGAGACCAACACTCAGGTTATTTTAGGCGATGGTCTCAGTCTATCACCAGAAGATCAAATTTTTGGTGGGAGAGCGGGTGGTTGAAGTCAAAGGAGACCAACTATCTTCCCAACGATGCTATAGTGGGGAAGCTTTTCAGAATTAGAATACTTTGATTCCTCGCTTTTCTCTCTAAAAGAAAGAGTTCTGACTTGAGCGTCGAGAGGGCTCCACTGAAACTTCTTCTGGTGTATCCCTTTTACGCTCGTGTTAATTTTGCAAGCGTTGACATCTTCTCCTCGTCATCGTCACTGTGGGCTGCACTTTGATTATTCGTCATCCTCATTGTTCACTTCCGAAACATCACCTATATCGCCAAAATAGGCCTATGTCCTACACTGATTCACTAATAATAACTGTAAATATTATAGGACACATGACATCCTAAGAATAGAGGAACGGTTACGAGATGGGCAGATCTGGTCTCCTAGATGACCTCTATTGACATGTGGCGCTGGATGAACGGGGAGCCAACCAACAGTTGTTGGATTTGGTCCCCTCCCCGACCCCAACAATGATGATACTCAGGTCGGCATGGAGATGCTCTCTTGCCAACTATATAAGGGCGTCTCCAATGCAAGGTTTTTGAAGAGGTTTATGAAACAAAAAAGCTCAAACCATTATGGGCATGAGATTTGGAGTTTTTAGTTCAAGAGTATGTTTGTATTTCCAAACTTATTTTTTTCTCTTGGAGGTGGAGCCTATAATAAATGATGCAATAATATTGCATGTTTGACCTTTCAAAAAATTAATTATAATATTTTATCTCATGAATGAATAATAATGATTAAAATTGTATTTATTTCTTTTGAAAATAATTATATTTGATAAATTAAAAATATATAAATGATTATAATTAAATTAAAATTTATAAGTTAATTAAATATTAAATGGAGATTTGAATTAAATTAAAAATCATATTAATTAATTTATTAATTATAAATTATAAATAAATTATATTAAAGATGATAATTATTTAAAATATTAAATTTAATTTATCAATTTAATTAAATTAAAATTATAAGTTAATTAATTTATTAATAAAATAAATTAATTAATTAAAGTAAAAATTATAATTATTTAAAATATTAAATAAAAGTTATATAGAGATATTAAATGATTGTTTTAACTATTAGAAACTAAAATAAATAGATTTTTATATTTATGATGTGACATATTAGAAATTATAAAAAGCTTATTGATAGTTATAACCATTAAAAACTTTTTAATAGGTTTTTAAATATTTGATATGACATCTATATAGTACATAGAATTATAAAAAATCTCTTTTAATATTTAACCATTCAAGATGCCCTAAGCATCCCCAAAGGTAAATGACAAAGGATTTTGACTCATCCTTAACTCTCTCATGTTCTACCTTTCTTTTCCATCTTCATCCTTCATCAATACTACCTCAAATAAATTTTAACTTGAGTGTCGAAATGAACACGAAATCTGTTCCATGACTAGTCTAACTCTCTTTTGGAATGTCTGTTAGGTCCTCTCGTCACCTTCACCAACCACGTGTACATTCATTGACCGACGATTTGACCATCCATGATATTTAGCAAAAACACTCTCCTTAAATTTGTTGAGAAGAAGAAATTTAATGTACAAATTGGTAGGTTATATAATTAATGATATTTATTAAAAGATTATCTATTCATCAATCATACTATTTTATATTGGACCAGGTAGCAGATGAATATGAGATGATCGATCTGGTCTTATGAAAAATTTTTATCGGTCACCAGGATAAATCGGAAAGTACTCACGGTGGATGGTCTAGAAGCCCAACGTCCTAGGGTTCACACCCTATTTAATAGAAATTTTTTACAAAATACGTCGTAATTAGAGATCGAACCGTAAAAATTTGAGATATCAATTAATCGTCCTACCGCTATACCATAACTCCCGGAGCAAACATATTACTTTTGAACAAACTCTTTCATTGTAAATATCCATTATCGACTGCAATTATTAAACTCGAACACGGTCAAGAACACAGAGAAGGAAAGATGTGGTTTCCGTTATCTAGATATCCAATGGCTCAATGTTGTCCCCAAAACGCAGAGGCCACTCTCCACCACCCAAGAATCTAACCCTATCTGCTCTGCAAACGCCAAACCATCTTCTTCTACACTATATAACCAATCAATTTTTTTCCAATATAAAGAACCTTGCCTCGTTTTCTTCACAAGTATTGCCTTCTCCCTCCATCATCGTTCTCACTCGGGCCGCTCACTGCCCAACCCTGCTTCTCTCTCTGGTAAGCATGCCTCTCGCGCTACTGCTACCATTTCATTAGCTATGCAGTTTATCTGACCGATTTCCTGTTTCTTTGAGCAATTTTACGATGGAGAGCGTGAAATTATAACGTGAAACTCAACGTGAATGACGTGATACTTTTTGTGTACATATCCGATTGCCGCTTGGACACCGAGGCCGCTACTCCAAACAAAATTATAATCTAGGAGGCACAGTGAACCCGTCGAGGATCGTTATAATTGGAGTGTCACGTCATTCACGTTAAATTTTACGTTGAAAATTCACATTGTCTATCATTTTTGTTCTAATATTGACTGCTTGTGTTACTGGTTGTACTCAATTATGTGCGTGTGAGTAGCATGCATGGTCCAATGCCTTTTCTTTCTGGATTTATTGTGTTTGAAACTATAGGATCACAGAAGGTTTTAGGTAGGTCTTTGATCATTCTCCATAGTTTGAACTTCATAGAACACATCTCGGCAGTTATTTTCTTTTTGGTGTTGATAATCCCTTTTGGGAAAAACAAAGCTGTTATGAGTAGCCGAAGTCTTATCTGCTTTTTTTTTTTTTTTTTTACCAAAGCGAGTATAGTGCAAGGAGAGAAAGAGGAAATTACCGAGAATCATTTGATTTCTGGATTATGTTTTGTGAGAGGATTCAATTCCAGTGATAGTATTTGATGCTTTGACCATTTCATGCTTCTCTTTGGTTATGCTAATACAGCCAAAACATATATGTTTCAAGATTTGACTTTTAATCTATGGAACATCAAGCTATTTCATTTCAAGACATGTGTTTTCATTTACATATATTGGTTTATGTAGTTATTAAGAGAAGACGAAGAACAAGGGCTTCTTTTTGCTAATATGAATAGAATACGCCAAAAGGAAATTACTTTAGCATATATTCTGATCAAATATGGGTTTTGGATTTTTGATGTTCTTCCCTTGTATTGGAAGGTCTGGGGGAGGGTAGCAGAAAGACAACATGGCTAAAATGATGGTGTCCCCCATGCAATGCAAAATGGGTTTTCCAGGCAAATCATTTCAGGCAGGGTCCATGCTAACATCAAAGATGTGGAATTCTACACTGTCAAATGCTCAAAGACCTAAAACTAGAAGATGCATTTCTGCATTCAAAGTGTTCGCTGTAAAGTCTGAAAATGGTGTTGTGCCTAGGTTGGAGTACTTACTTAATCTGGACACCAAACCTTACACTGATAAAATCATCGCTGAATACATCTGGTATGCCACACACATCTCTGTTCATAATTTCTGAACCTTATAGAACTATTCTATAAGATGAAGTAATGTGAGTTTGAAAAAATTATTGAATGCAAAAACTTAGCTCAGTTTCTTGTTTTTTTTTTCTATTACATCAAGTTTTATTTTAACACAAAAAAAATTGTTAACGTAATTAATAACAGTATGAATTATACCTGCAGTTTTGTCTTGCTTAAAGTTCAATGGAGGATAAGCTCCATATAGTTGTTACTAACTTGAAGCCTAATTTAATTTAAAGCACAACTTATTCTATATACGAGAGAACTTATTTTGGATACCTGATATTATGTGCATATTGGATGTAATAAATTCTTTCTCAACTTCAACTAGGATTGGAGGAACTGGTATTGACCTCCGAAGCAAATCGAGGGTATGTGTTTTTTCACATCTATTTTGGCTGTTTCTACAAGAACAATCAAGCAGAAACCTGTAGAAAAATATTCTTGTGTTTGTTAACAGTTTTTAAACATGGTCAGACTATATCACGTCCTGTGGAACACCCATCTGAGTTACCAAAATGGAATTATGATGGATCAAGCACTGGTCAAGCTCCCGGAGAAGATAGTGAAGTTATTCTATAGTAAGATAGATAATGCTTAGTCTGTATGTTTTGTCTCTATCAAGATTGCAAAATGAAAGTCCTCAGTTCCTTTTGTGCTAAGCTAGTACTTTTATCAACAGTCCTCAAGCTATTTTTAAGGATCCATTTCGAGGAGGAAACAATATATTGGTTAGTATAGTCTGCTGGTACAAATTTTCTCATCTCAAACAAACAAGCTAAAAGTTAAAAAGTTTCAAACTTACACTAAGTACTTCTTGAGCATTCACACATGTTTTATGAAGGTAATTTGTGATTCATATACTCCAAGTGGAGAGCCTATCCCTACCAACAAGAGACATAAAGCTGCACAGATATTCAGTGACCAAAAGGTCATTGACGAAGTTCCTTGGTAAGATAAAGCATAGTTATCTCGAGACCACCAGTTCTTTCTTGTGCAGTTGTATGATAGATCTGTCTTGTTTTCAATTTGCCAAACTAAGATGTTTTCTTTGATAATACTGTACAATATTTTCAGGTACGGTATCGAGCAAGAGTACACCTTACTTCAAACTAACGTTAAGTGGCCTCTTGGCTGGCCTGTGGGAGGCTATCCTGGCCCTCAGGTAACTTATTTTTCAATTTCCTGGCAAACACTTGAATTATGCCATAAGATGAGAATGAAAGGAGGATCTACACTATCTTCTAGTTATTCCTTAATTTGCCCATCAAAAAGGGAATAAATGCATGAGAAAAACTGATACATCCTGTATGTTATACTGCTTGGTTTAATACACGTTAATAATCATAGACAATATAATATGCAGGGGCCTTACTACTGTGCGGTAGGTGCAGATAAGACATTTGGTCGCGATATCTCAGATGCTCATTACAAGGCATGTCTGTATGCTGGAATCAACATAAGTGGAACTAATGGGGAGGTTATGCCTGGCCAGGTATTGTTTCCTTCAGTTTCTTGAGTACATTACTGATCTTTATTTCATTCATATGCTGATCTCCTAAAATTTCAACATTACTGAAACACTAATTCTATGAAAAGAATATCTTGCTTTCCTTGGTATACTATTTGGTAGATGGTTCCATATTAATGTACGATTTCTCAAATGACAATTGGTAGTTTTCATATGTTTCACTGTTAGGATAGAAATTGTATCATGGTCTATGATGTTCTTTCTTCAGATATATTTCAGGCGTTCTCAACTTCAATAGATAGATAACAGAAGATGTATTTATGCAGTGGGAGTACCAAGTTGGACCCAGCGTCGGAATCGAAGCGGGGGATCACATATGGGCTTCAAGATACCTTCTTGAGGTAATGTTTTTTCTTTCTCCAATCTCAAATCTGAAGGAAAGATTGAGCAACATTTTATCGTTTTCCTTGATCTTTTACGAAATTTGTATTGTCCATTTATCTCAGAGATCTCTTTCTATAAAGTTATTCAAGATAATTATTGTTTCAATTTTTTCTTAGTTTTTGAACATAAGATATGATGATTACTTACGATCAAGAATTCTTGGTGTTTAAGTCCTTTTTTCACTTAATGATTATATTTTTGCCTTATCTAGAGAATTACTGAACAAGCAGGAGTTGTCCTTACTCTTGATCCAAAACCAATCGAGGTACTTGGAAATACATTGACGTTTATGTGTGGATATATCAGAAATAATATTGAGTTGTTTGTAATGTGGTTAGGGTGACTGGAATGGCGCCGGATGCCACACGAATTACAGGTAAGAGGTCCATGTGGAGTTAAGTATTTTGAAAAAATTGTATCATAGTTCTTCTTTCCGACAAATATGCTTTCGTTAATATTGTCAATATGTTCACCTTATTGACTTGATTTAGATGCTTGGTAACGCAGCACCAAGAGCATGAGAGAAGAAGGTGGCTTTGAAGTAATAAAGAAGGCAATCCTCAATTTGTCGCTCAGGCACAAGGAGCACATCAGTGCATATGGAGAAGGTAATGAAAGGAGGTTGACTGGAAAACATGAGACGGCAAGCATAAACACCTTTTCCTGGGTACATACTGAAAACTTACTTTCCATTTTTCTTTAATTTTGCCTATTTTGAATGCTTAGAATGTTCAGTGAGAACTTTGTAACAGGGAGTCGCGAATCGCGGTTGCTCCATTCGTGTGGGACGTGAAACTGAAAAGCAAGGCAAAGGTTTGTTCTCATTTTTCCATTCCCGGTTTTTCTTTGTCAAGATCTTGTCAGATAAGTTTGGAAGAAGAGTTCCATCTTCGACTTGGTTTTGAATAATTTCAGGATACCTAGAGGATCGTCGGCCTGCTTCAAACATGGATCCCTATGTGGTGATCTCTCTTTTGGCTGAAACTACGATTCTTTGGCAGCCCACACTCGAAGCAGAGGCTCGTGCTGCTAAGGAGCTGCATTTGCAAGTGTGAGGATTCTTAATGGTGAAGGGCTTGATCTCAATATCACGGTGTTCATGGATTCAATCAGTCTATTTGGTACTTGTTATTGTCATTGTACAATTTCCACATGAATTGACTTTCTAGCGTTGCGTTCTTCTTGATTCTGTCTTTTTAAGTTGTCATGACTCGAGAATATCCATGAATGAAACAAATACAACTGAAGGGCATCCACCATAATATTCAGATTCAGAAAGAATAAGACTCTGCGATATTTTTCGATCTCTTTTCAAAGAATTCTTGTGCAAGAGTTCATCAAGAAGGCTACACAAATCTAGTAGAAAACATGACATGACAATCATGAGGAGAATTCTTGTGCAAGAGCCAAGAGTTCATCAAGAAGGCTACACGAATCTAGTAGAAATGATGATCATGCGGAAGTTGATCTTTGATATGCATGATCATATAATTGCATGATATAAAACAATGGAAAATACTTACAACGATTGATGCCTTGCAACTGATGTTTGTGCCTGCGTCGAAGGAACATTTATCTCGAACGGTTCTTTGTATTCCATGAACGAAATCCCTTCCCTGGATGCCCTCCTTCAAAGAACTGATGCCCTTATTGTTCCCAGAACCGATCTCCCATCACACCGCTTGCACTTAAGGGCACACTTCAAATGGAGAAAAAATTGTAGTTTTGTTAACTGCATCCACGCCATCCACTATCAATATCTCCCACTTGTCCAAGCGATCAAGTCACAAAAATCAAATAAGAACATCCAATTTATACTTAAGAAAAAATATTTCATGCGACAACAAAAATATTGTGCGATTAATGCGAAAAAGATTATTATACCTTACATAGTCGCTCTTATAAATTTGAAGGCCTCCAGGGCTATGGTGTAGCGGTAGAGCGACTAGTCATCCGAGACATCAGCGGTTCGATCACCAGCTACGGCGTATTTGCAGGAATTTTTTCTCCAAATAGGGCGCGAACCCTGGGACATTGGGAGCGGGATCCTCTGGTCCCAAAATCCCTAGTTCATCCCTGGTCCACACTAAAATTGCGGGCGGATCGTGATTGCGATCCGGCCGCAATTTGTTTCGATCCCCTCTAGGGTTCACCGTGCCCCTCAGGTTATAGTTTGGGTTCGGACGGGTGGTCGGAGGCCACCCGATGGCCTAAACCCTAAATCCGGATTTTAGATTTAGGATTTAGGCCGTCGGGTGGCCTCCGGCCACCCGTCCGAACCCAAACTATAACCTGAGGGGCACGATGAACCCTAGAGGGGATCGAAACAAATTGCGGCCGGATCGCAATCACGATCCGCCCGCAATTTTAGTGTGGACCAGGGATAGACTAGGGATTTTGGGACCAGAGGATCCCGCCCCGGGACATTGGGCTTCTAGACCGTCCACTACGAGCGCTTCCGATTTACCTTGGCGGCCGGTGGGAAACTTCCGTGAGGCCGGGCCAATCGCCCGATATTGGAAAAACCTCATTAATCATTTGTTTCTTATAAATTTGAAGATATCAATATCTTACATTTACCATAGATTAAATTATTACATTAATATGAACATCTCTAATATCTTATAATAATTATGATGTCAAGATCATATTCAATATCTCCCAACATTAATAATTATTTATAATCACATTTTAAATATAAATAAAAAATATACTTAAATAAATATCAAAAGATATAAATCTATTCTACGTTTCCTTTTTAGCTAGAATCTGTTTATTTTAATCAATCATTTTTTTTAGTTATGCTCCATAAATCGAATCAACTATAATCATTAGTATAAAAAAGAATAATCTAATACATGAAGCTCCCAGAGGAAATGGTCTATTGTACACAGCCTTACCCTATTTTATAAAAGGTTATTTTCATGACTCAAACCGGTGACCTTTTCGATCACAAGGCAACAACTTTACCATTACACCAAGACTCTTCTTCAACCATAATTATTAGGATACATACTAAAATATCAGAAACTCATTAAAACTTCAAGTGGATAATTAAAAAGTCACTCAAGGTAAAATTGAGATTATGTTATAATCTCAAATGTCTCACATAATGAAGAAGCATTGATATATTCTCCTACTATCTTATTATAGCTATAACACATATAATATGAATCACATGCTATGATATTATTCTCTTTACTAATGAAGAGAGCATGTTTTTTCACAAATTTAACATCATATAGATTTTGATCTAAATATTTTCAATGTCTAATCTTGAATTCAACTTATGAATTCTTATTTGGGTTTAAACAAATTCAGTAAATAGTGGGTACATCTATTTCAATCACGATCAATTTATAAATGATTTCATCTTGATACTACTACTATTAAGGCAACCCCAACTTGTATATCACCATTCACAACTTTGAGATTCTTTTCTGTTCCATTCCGTTCTTTTTCTTTTCTTTTCCTTCCTCATAAGGATTTTTTTTCCATCAATGATTCCATTCCTTCCACGATCCATGCCTCCGAGTAAACATAGCATGAGTGGATAAAATTTTGTTCATAAATGAATCAGCGGATGGATTTATAAATCCATTCCTCTGTTATTTTATGTCAATTAGACGAAAAGGATATAATATCCATCTTCTTATCTGAAATAAACAAAGGAAAGTTTTTCGTGCAGAAAATTTTCAATTTTCCTTAGTTTTCGAATCCGCTCTCTCGAGTAAACAGGGCATCAAAATCTGACGGAACGCCTCTTTCCATCCTTCCACTTCACGTTGTTGTCTTTAACAACGCACGCTTGCACTGCGCGGTCGCTTTTGCCACTTCCAGATACTGAGGTGGAGCTTGACGGTGCGTTCGTCGCTCAGCGAGGCGGTAGTCTCCTTCTTCATGTTGGCCTTCGTCTCCATCTCCACCTCCACTGCACCTCGCCGCAGTTCCTCCACAGGCCCAATGCCGTCCCGACGTCCAGCATTTGGCCGGAGATGGAAGTAGGAGCGAAGAGCGGGATCGCGCGCCCAACGCCCTAGATGAATGTGCAGAAGGATCCGTCGCCGAGGTTGATGCCGCTGGAGAGGATGGCGGGTGGCGCCGGTTGCTTGGGCCTTGGTGGGCAAGGAGGCCGAGGGGCCTCCGAGGTGCGCAGTGGGCTTTGGAGAGAGGAGGTTAATGCTGTCGACCATCACCGCTGCTTCTCCTGAATTCCTTAATGACACCTCCTCTACCAGCGAGTGAGAACAACAACAAGGAAGGAGATCAACACACAAATAAAGAGAAACGAAGAAGAGGAAGTAGAAGAAGAGGAGGAGGAAGAGGAAAGGCCTGTTGCATCCCAATTCCCCAAGTAGAGGAAAAGGAAGTAGAAACAGAGGAGTAAAATTAGGATTAAATATAAATGAGAAGAAAAAAAAATGCATGAATAATTTAAAAAATAAAAAGAAGAGTTTAATAATGTTATAATTAAAAATACAAAGATAAAAAATGAATTAGAAATGCTATAAAAGGATGATTGATGCTTAAATTTCATACTAGCTCAAAAAAGAAATTTTACATATAATAGAGAATTTAATTGATATATTAAAAATTATAAAGGTTCAATTATAAAAAATTTTAGTTAACGAAGCTAAGTCTTATTGAGTGAAGTTAAGTGGTGAAAGTCCTAGTAAGTGAAGTTAGGTTTTAGTGAGTAAAGTTAGATCCTAATGAATGAAGTTGGGATAATAAAAGGTTTTAATGAGTGAAGTTAAGTCGCAGGAAAAGATAATCTTAGATAATAAGAAATTTTGAAAGAGTAAATTATAAACAAATTTAATTAGAAGATTTTCTGTCGACCGAATGTTATTGACTGGGCTATCGAATTTAGATAAACAATATCCATCTTCTTATCTGAAATAACCAAAGTAAAATTTTCCGTGCGGATTTCCTTTAATTTTCGAATCCGCTCGCTCGAGTAAACAAGGATAATAAGCGCCAGCAACTCGTCAACCGATCCGGTCCTGCAGCCCCAGCAGATCGTCAACGAGATCGGCGTCATCACCGCTCACTCCCTCCCTCCGCCTCTGTGTTCCGCCGTGAGCTTCTCCCATTTGTGTCGCCCCTACTGACCTTCTTAGTCCTGTCCAGGTCACCCTTCCTCATCAATGCCTACCACTAATTCGCCTACAAGGCTGATCCCAAAAGGATCGACCTAAACTACGCCCTATTCGAGCCCAACGCCGGTGTGGTGGACCCCGATTCTGGGCTCCGGTACCAGAACATGCTCCACGCGCAGGTGGACGCGGTGCGTGCTGCAATTGCCGCGGCCGGGGGAAGAAAGGGGGTGGAGGTGGTGGTGTCCGAAACCGGGTGGCCGAGCCCCAGGGACCCGAACGTGGCCGGGGCAACGGCAGAGAACATGAGGCGGTACAACGGGAACCTGATACGGCTGGCGGCGGCGGGGAAGGGCACCTCGTCGTGCTACGCGGCACCGCTCTAGGTCTATGTCTTCATTCGCTTCAACGAGAACCTCAAGCCCTGCCCTTCCATCGAGTGGCACTATGGCCTCTTCAAACCCGACGGCACGCCTGCCTACGATCTCTCGTCTCCTGCGAACTCATCTGCCTCCTCCGCAGATGGAATGACGAAATCGGCTCCGGCCCTAGTTGCCTCCTCTACTGGCTTCTAAACCATATCCGCATAAACGGTACGGAAAAATTCTAATTCTGCACATTATTATTTTATTGATGATTATAAATTTTAATATAATTTACTTTAATTTAAATTTTGACTTAGGGGATGAAGCAACTAATTAATATGCAAATGTTGGCTTCGTTGGTGCCGGCCAAAGTCAAGGGTTTTCTCAAACTTCATGCTAAATCCTTATGAGAAACTTATTTTGCATATTATATAACTTCATGTTAATTTTTGCAAATTAAAACTTCCCCCATTTTCATGCCATTTAACTGTCGTTATTTATGTTGCCTTATACTTCATATATTTAGATTTGACCTTAATTTTTCTTAAAGACTATCCTTATACAGAATGATAATGCTTGATGTTAGATACTTTTACTAATAGATGTTGTTACAAACTGATGTAGGGCAATGAATATTCTTGTACCCATCATGTGTGGTATTTTTTTTGTTGTATATTTACTACATATGTTCTAGTTTTATGATGATGACTATGGTAACCTTGTATGTTCTAGTTTTTTTAATGTTGTTGTGTCATTTGGTTATGTTTTAGGAAGAAATTAAGAAAAAATTGTTATCTCTCTCTCTCTTAACACTTTAACTTATAGTGTTAAAAAAATATTAGATGGACAATCCCCATTGGCCCTCAGAATCCATTTAAATTCTGCATTGTAGTTTAAATGACAGTTTCAGAAATCGATTCAAAAACAGTTCAGGCCCGAAGAATGAGGCCTCTTACAGAAACAGTTCGGACCTTATGCCATGAGTGTAGGTTGCTATTTCATTTAATTCCAATATCAGAAAATTCCCTTCAGATTTTTTCTGCAACACATGATACGTCTCAGCATTTCAAAGGAAAAGTAGAGAATCAATATCACCACCTAACTTCTTCAGATCTCCAACAGAAAGTTTCAGAAACCAGCTTATTTCTGGAATTCCAATTTTTTTTCAGACCCAGTGTCAGAACTTGATGTCAGGTAATCTCAGCTTGTCTCACGAAGGATTCAACTTAGCAAGGGGTAATATTTGATACTATGCTAATAGAAGTTTAACTTGAGGTTGTTGCTGGTGAAAAATTCCATAAAGAATTGGCACAGGGACTTAAAATGTATTCTGGAACTCGAAATTCAGTCTCTGGCAGTAGATTTTTTTAGTCTCTTTTTTTTCACTACTATATCAGATATAGTTGCTGAATCCTACATCTCTCAAACTCAATTCTCTCACTCATGCGACAGGAGCTTGACTGTAACTTCTAGTTCAGTAACTTAACCTCACTAATTCGAAATTCCAGTTCATGCATTTTCAGAAATCAAGCATCAGTTAGAAGATTAGTTTCTGAAGGCTTGCAACCTCAGTTGAATCCATAGGCCCTTCTTCCCTTCCCAATTCTCTTCTTCAAGTCATCCTTCCTCGTATATCTTCATCATTCTTCTCTATTTTTTTTAAACCATTACACTCTCTGATTTCAGCACTGAAATGAGGCTACAAAGAAAATATCACACTTTACATCCATCTTACTTACATGCTCAGATCATGATCAGATGTTGAAGAGGTTGGAACATCAAATAGTAGTGGGAAATCAAGTGCTCCACTTGGAATCTTACTGATCAGAAGTTTATAATCAGAACTTGGCACACAAGAAGCAGAGATTGATACATCAAGTGCAGAGCTCTTTTCTACCCATTCCACAAAGCTGTCAACTCTATCTTTAACTAGTTTTTGGCAACATCCAGAGAAAACCACATAGAGATGCAACTCTCTCAACAGCTAAGATAATCTTATTAGAGCAAACCACAGATATTCATTACTCATCAACCAACTCAAAAACAAATTCAGTTTCTGAAATTTCCCACTGCTCCTTCCTATAATATATCAGATTTGCTGATTTGTTATTCAGCTTCTCCATTAACCTGATTTAGAACTCAACACTTGGAAATGATTCCAAATTGAAAAATTCCAACTAAACTGATATAAGTGATCTCGATGAAAATTCTACCTCAAAGACTGCTCAACATCATTAAATTTCCAACAATACGACCCTTGACTTGATTCCACAATTTCATAATTCCAATCAATTTGTAATAAGACCACGTCGATGTATTCAAAACATATCCATTTCTTCCCCCACACTTAGATTTTGGACATCCTAACTCATCAAAAAAATCAAACAAAACTCTCAATGGAACGAAAGCAAAGCAAGGTCAAAAGATAGTTTTATTGAGTGAGTTATTCAACTAGAATTGGGAAGGAAAGAATTTAAAGGACAGGAAAAGAAATATTCTTCATCATGTTTATGCACACATATGCTATTATGTTTTCAAAAAAAAAAAACCAAGTTCTAGAGTTCAATTATCATAAGTGCATATCACACAAAAAGATAATAAAAAATAATAATTAATGAGGTCGAATAACGTCAAATCTCGGACAATTAGTCCGATCCCACGAAAGTTTTCCACCGGCCGTCAGGGTAAATCGAGAAGCGTTTACGACGGGCAGTCCAAAAGCCCAGTGTCCCAGGGTTCGCGTCCCATTTGGAGGAAAAAATTCTTGCAAAATACGTCGTAGTTAGGGATCAAACCACGAATGTCTGGGATGATAACTCGTCGAATAATCGTCTTTCCGCTGCATCATATTTCCGGAGGGAAAAAAAGCAAATAATGAATAGACATGTAATAGTCCTCACTAGATACTTTTTGGCAATCAATCTTAGTTAGTCAAAATAGAATCCACCACCATACTAATCAATAGCATGCAAGCAGAGCATTAATCATGTCAAATGACCTAGAACTTGATGGTTAAATTTTAAAAACTTTTACGAATCTCAAGGTATTATTAAGGAACACATATGGAGAATTTTATTCAAAATCAAATGCTATGTAACCCAAACAAAATGCAACGTATGAAAGTAAAATATGGAAGAAAAGTGTAAATGTAAAGAAAAGTATAAAGTAAAAAAAAGAGCAAAGAACGGATTTCTCTTTATTCCTGACAGCGGTAGGAGATTAAGAAGTAAGATCCACATCGGTAGTGTGGTAGTCCTTCTTGGTGGTTGGAGACGGTTTAGATGCAAAATTCACTGTGGAAGTGGACTGCTAAAAATTGACTTGAACACCTCTCCTCCTACTATGTGCTATTGAAAAATTCTTCTTAGATGCTGGAGGCGGTTTAGTTGGAGTTCCCACTCTAGAAACTTAATTTTTGTTGGACCTGCTAGGTTAAGAAAAGAGAGCACCTTCCGAATGCATGTGGGATAAGAAACAAATGAAAAAACATATATCCTTGTATATAATGTATCAAGACATGCATCACATACAATAAAATCAACCTTAGATACCTTATGAGATTTTTTAAAAAATTAAGAGAAATATTCACCTTGTCGTGATGAAAAGTACTTGAAGATTCAAGAATAGTAGCTGTGACCTCCTCCTGGTCAGGTAATGACTCTAACTCTAGCTTAGACTTTAATAAATGTACAAAACTTAGCCGGAGATTGTTGGGGACTAATCCATCGACAGATTGAGGGGTCATCCATCTCAAGGATACATCATGGAGTAGGAGCAAGCAATCTCCGAACCACATTAAACGGTTTATCTCTTCTTGTTAGTTTTTAGTTAATTGTATTTCCGCTTGCGCACACTAACGTTATAGGAAGAGAACTAAGCGATTAGAGGGCAACATCTATTCACCCCCTCTAGACAGGCCTCTAATCTCCAACAATTGGTATCAGAGTGCAAAGTCGTCCTTCAAATAAACTAACCACCAAGAAGAGCAATTTTCATCAAAATGGCTGACTCACACATTCAACTACCAAAATTTGAAAAAGAATTTGTTGGAGCAATCTATGATCCGTGGGACCATATGTTTTGATGTTTAGCAAAGAGTTTAAGTTAGGTTTATCCTTGTGTTTGATATGTGTATTTGAGTGTGCAGGTTCTGCAGGATACACATAGACTCAGCTTGATGGCTTCGGGTCCGGTGAAGGATAGAGGAGCATCCGATGGACCGTGGACACAACAACAACGATGAGCTGAGAAAAACTTACTTCGAGGCATACACGAAGGATAACATGTGGAGATAAGTCGCGAGCTTGTATGCATCCGAGGGAAGAAAGTCAAAGTCGAAGAAGCTTGACGGTAATAGGTCAAGGCTGCAAGAAGAGTCAAGAGAGTCATGAGGGTCTGAGTGCGAGTGAAATGTACCCAGGAAGGAAACCCTAGGTTTAGGGTTTGGTCAGTCAACTGGTGTGGGATCAGTCCACTGCTAGAGGTCACAGAAAGATCAGTCGACTGATCTAAAAGATTAGTTGACTGATCTTCTGTGCAGTCAACTAATGTCGGCTGGGAATTCGAATATTGGGCTGTAACATTTGAATTCAGTTGGATCAGTCGACTAGTGTTGGAACCAATCGACTGGTAACGGCTAGTTCAGTTACGAGCTCTATTTAAGGGAGCTCGGTTTGGCTAGCTAGGGTTAACAAAATTGATCTTGGTTAAAGGCCAATTAATAGTCTAAGTGCTTAGGAGTTATTGCGAAATTGTGGCGAGATTTCTTCACCTACAAGGAGCGACACAAGCTAGCCGGAGGTTTTTTAAGGACTCATCCACCGACGGATCGGGATCGTCCACCTTACG